>OZ020311.1:32017755-32082755 GCA_963971305.1 Arcuatula senhousia | reverse complement strand
TTTCAATAAAAAGAGAGAGAAAAGCGCCCCCCCCCCTTTTAGAAAACGAAAAAAAAGAGAAATGTCTACAACATGTTATTATTATTAGTATTGTTATTATTAGCTGCTAATGAAGGCATTGGTTTCAAATTTAAAGTGGGGGTCTGGGTGGCGGAGTAGTCTAAGGCGCTGGTTTAAATACAATACTATTTATTAATAGCCATCCAACTCTCAGCTGGTGTTTGAGTCCCGTTTGTAATTTACAAAAAAGGGAACTTCCCCAACTATATGTGATTAGGTTTTGCCAGTTTAATACCTGGTTAGGTTGCTGGTATTCCAGTTTCCACCATCATTAAATCTGACCGCCTCAAATGGCCCAGGTGTGTCGATAAAGGGTGTTAAACACACACACACACCCCCCCCCCCACACACACACACTCTCATTTTTAAGGTTGAAAATGTTCAAGTGTCATAACTAATTTTATTATGATTTGTCTCTAGGTCTGCTTTTGGAGAGATAAAGTAGGTTTAGTCCACCACTACTAATGTGATGTGTAATAGTGGTGGCCTAAGTGCTCGGGTTATTAAACCATAATATCAGGTAAAAATGTTAGCTGTGATCTAAATATTTTTAGTTTGCTTTACATGCATACCATGGATTTTTTAGCAAAATGATATATGTACCCTAAAAAGCTTTCTAGGTTTCAAGTACTGGACAACTTTTCCATGGTAAGTAGTGTTGACGTTGTCTTCTTCCCATGTATGGGTAATGTACTTCCCAACATAATACGTGTGACTCTTATTTTTTAAACCGTTATCCAATACTTGGTTCTGACATACATGTTCATCTGCTTCATGATGTCCAATTTCTGGTGCTTTGTCCAGTTCAACTTCATTTTCAATAGCTACTTGCTTGTTTTGATCTTCCATTGTATCAGTAAGAGCTCTAGTGTCCAATTTCATTAGTCTACTTAGATTTTGTTTTAACCCATTAAGATCTAAGCTTAAGCGAAACAAGTTCTTGTCATTTACCGGTTGTTTAAGAATATTCTTTCTGAATGATATTTGGTTTTTTAGTGCCAAAAGTTGATCTTTTTTATACATTTTCTTACGTAAAAAGTTTTCCATTTCATCCTCGGTTTTCCAAAGTCCGCCCATGTTTTCGATTTCCAAATTTAATTTAGCATCTAAATCTTTATTTTTTTTGTTCTTTGGCTTCCTTTTCTGCCTTTCTGTTTTTCAAAATTTGACTCCTTTCTTCAGATAATTCAAAAAAATCTCTAATATCTTTTTGTTTTAAAGTAATGCTGTTTTTTCTAGCTGATGTTAAAATTTTATATTTTTCCTCAGCTGGTTTTTCACTCAACCAGTTTAATAAGTTATTGTTTTTCAGCATAAGTTTAGTGCTTAAACTCGATACATTGATATTTGTTGATACTGTCATTTGGCGGTCAAGCTGCCCAAACATTCTTTCCATTGATATGTTATTTGCACTACAAGATTGGGTTTCCTTAAGTTGTTCTTCTGAAAAATCGTGATAAAGTCCTTGTGGTAAAAAATCCGAAAAAAATTTCTTGCATTTTAACAGTATACCATTTGATATTGATTTAAGTAAAACTGTTACTATTTCATTACATTGATTCAAATCAAAAAGAGATTCATGAAATTCCGGTATGTTGATTTCATAGCCTGGAAACATTCTGTATTCAGGGGCGACAATTGTGGTTGGATCTTCAGTTATTCTTGACAATTCAGTTACCAATGTATTGAAAATTGGTTTCATCTTTCTTTTGATGATAATGTAAAATATGGCATGGTAATTTTGGTGTTGATCAAGCCAAGTGCTAAAATTCCTGCTGATATTGTTTCATTTGCCAAAAGTTGAAGGATGGACGATTTTAAAAAATTTGGTTGTGAGGAAGCTGAGCTGGTAGAAATAAAAGTTGTTATATGAGCTTTTAGAAAGTGGATGCCACAAGCATTATGGAAAAGTACATTAAAACGATTACCTTTCAAGTTTTTAATTGGTATATCCTTTATTCCTTGATCTTGAAGGTATTTTTTGAAAAATACTGGTTCACCAACCTTTTCATTAAAAAGAAGTTAGGAAATGCATCGAATTACATTTTTTGTAAATGATTCTCCTTTGTTTTTAAAGAGGTTACTAAATTTGAGATCTTGTTGATGTTCAACTTCTTTTAACGCCTTCTCTGCCTCGTCTGCAAATTGAATTAGCGGATGGACCGAGCATTGAAATTCATTTATGGAATTATTTGTATCATAGGTTTTATTTGTTGTGATTAATTTATTTGCCTTTAGTTCAGTGGCACTCCTATCTGTCATACAGTTTTTAACTTTGTTTGCCAATTCATTTTTATCGTTCACCATATCTAGTGTTGCTTTTACGTAATTTTCTGCAGTTCCACTTGAAATCTCCTTCAATCCTAGTAAAATAAGATAAAGTATGAACATTTACCTGAACCAATAAAACAGGTAATTTAACGATTAGTAAGTTTACCTTGTTACACATTATTGTCTCAAATAAAAGGAAAAGATCATCAACCAAGGACCAACGCTAGGGGTATCCAATAAGCCCCCCCCTCACTTTCACGAGTTGAGCTTAAAAGTATACTGACTGTACCAAACCAGGACAACTGGCATTGGATGTTTAATTTTTTTGGATAATATTTTTTATTGAAATATGCATATCCATAAACATAATTAGATGTTGGCCAATTTGGGTATCTTATAATTAGAAATTTGTACAGGTCCCAGGTGCCTACTGTGTGGAACCCCTAGTAAGGGATCACCAAGGATAATTATACCCCCACTCGTAAGAGAGGGGGCTATATTGCAATCACCTTGTCCGTCCGTCTGTCCGTCCGGTTCAATTTCTCTGCTTCTACTGGGTGGATTGGTTTCAAATTTGGTACACAGCTTTAGCATGATGAGTTATACCATGCCTCCTCTTTCCAGGTCAGTCCATCATCTACTTCCTGTTTTCCCAGCTGACTTAGACTTTTTAGGGTAAAAAATTTGAAATTTGAAATTTTTCGTAACAGATTTCTCGGCTTCTAATGGATGGATTGGTTTCAAATTTGGTACACAGCTTCAGCATGATGAGTTATACCGTGCCTCCCCTTTCCAGGTCAGTCCATCATTACTTCCTGTTTTTCAAGCCCACTTAGACTTTTTAGGGTAAAAAATTTGAAATTTGAAATTTTTCGTAACAGATTTCTCGGCTTCTACTGGATGGATTGGTTTCAAATTTGGTACATAGCTTCAGCATGATTAGTTATACCGTGCCTCCCTTTTCCAGGTCAGTCCATCATCTACTTCATATTTTCCAAGCCGACTTAGACTTTATATGGGTCAAAAATAGACAATTTTTTGTAACAGATTTCTCAGCTACTGCAGAAGGGATTGATTTCAAATTTGGTACAAATGTATCAAGCTTTAGCATGATGAGTTGTACCGTGCCTTCCCTTTCCAGGTCAGTTGGTCATCTACTTCCTGTTTTCTGAATGGTCGAGTGGGGGTATGCTTAGCACGACTTAGTGCAACCCCTTGTTTTTTTTACATTACCAGCCTTTCACCATGTTCACTGTCATGTGGGTGGTCTTCAAAATTTACTGTTCCTTTGTTTCACAGCAAACACCTACATTTCTCATTGATCATCATTTCATGATTTTTTATAACCTATATACATGTTGTTTTGTTAAATATCTAAATTTTTAAGCCCCATCAAGTAAATAGATGGAATATAGTGTTTAGGTCAGTTCGTCAGTCCCTCTGTCCGTTCTTCAATCCTTCCCAAATGTTCCAAAATGGGGAACTATGTCTTTCAGTCTTCTAATAGGCATTAACTGCTATTATGACACTTTTAATTACATTTTTCTAAGCAACTGCTTATCGTATCCTATACTAAGACTAAGACTAAGAAACTTTATTTGAAGTCGGGTTAAACAAACATAATAAACGTAAGCTCTGTAGAGCTTTTTGCCGACCAACAAATAACAACACATAAATGGATACAACATAAAACACAAAGCAAATTAAAGTAAAATACTAAGCAGCATGCAGGTGAGCACATAAAAATGCATATATGTATACTAAGCTATACACATACTTGGTTAAAACAAATAAGCATAAAAGTACAGTAGCACATTAAGTAAAACAAATTAGCACATGCAGTCAAGCACACAAATAAACTAATGCAAAAAGCAGATAGTAACATAAAGCAACATAAAGCACAATACAACATGCACATATTAAGGTAAAGCACAATACTACATACATTGCACAATTACAAAAGCATAAAAATATAAAACATATAATAATAGAGACGAACAGGATTAAGATCTGCAGGAGCCACATCTGCATGAGCTGCCATTCCAGTTATTGATCATATTTTTAAACTGGTCCAAATTGGTCTGGGCACGAATTTCATTTGGCAGCTCATTCCAGAGAGTGGCTCCAGCATATCTTATTGAGTGGAGGCCACATCCTGTCGTTCTTACCTGTGGAACTTCAACCAGATTTTCTTTTCTAAAGGAATAATTATATTGTTTAAATTTTATAATATCATGTAAGTAAACAGGTGAGAGTTTGTGTAGAATTTTGAAAACTTCAATAGCAATTGTTCTTAGACGTCTTATTTTAAGTGAAGGTAAGCCTGATATGTCTAAAAGTTCTTCATAAGTACAATCATATTTTTCATAAATGAAGCGCAAGGCACGTTCTTGTATTTTTTCCATCTTTTTGGTATTATTTTCCCCACAAAAATGCCAAACCACAGGACAATAATTAAAATTCGAAAGAATAAAAGAATAATAAATAGTCAACCTCCCCAATTTTGATAAGTGTTTTCCAATTCGTTTAAGTACATTTAACTGCCTTGACGCCTTTCTGCATATATTTGAAATATGTGAGTCAAACTTGAGTTGATAGTCAATTGTCACCCCCAGGAGCTTTACTTCATCTTCACAGTGAATTTCATTCCCATCCAAATTGAATTTAATATCCCTACTTTTTGTTTTCTTCCCAACGGCAATAGCCTGAAATTTATCTGGATTAGCCTTCATCTGATTATCAGAAAACCAATTTATTAAAATAGCACTTTCATTCTCCAAAGTATAAACTAATCCATCGATGCAAGTTCCTGAGTGTGACAAAGTGTTATCATCTGCATAATTGTACAGTGTGCTTTCCTTTACAAAACAAAAAATGTCGTTTAGAAAAATGTTAAATAGTACAGGCCCAAGTATAGATCCTTGGGGAACCCCTTTATAAATATTTTGCCATGAACTTAATACAGAACCAACTTTAACACACTGAGCTCTATTTGACAAATAACTAAGTAAAAGATTAATTGCATTTTCATGTAAACCATAAGCTTTAAGTTTTAATAATAATAGATCATGTGGCAGACAGTCGAAGGCTTTCGAGAGGTCCATCAACACAGCAGCAACAAATTTGTTTTCATCGACTGCCTTTTTCCAGTCCTCAATTACTTTTAATAATGCTGTATTACAGCCGTAGCCTGGTCTAAATGCCGAAAGAGAAGGATGAAATATAGTGTCAAAATAATCAATAAGCTGCTGGTAGATGGCTCTCTCGAAAACCTTTGAAATAGCAGGCAAGATACTGACTGGTCTGTAGTTTCCTACATCTAACTGACTATTTTTCTTATGTAGTGGTACTACCTGAGCTTTTTTAAGAGCGTCAGGAAAAGTAGATGTAGTAATAGATTTATTTACAAGTTTGGTAATTGGTTCAAGCAGAGCAGGACTACCTATTTTTAAAATTTTTACAGATATACCATCTATTCCTGTTGCTTTATTTACATTAATTTTGTTTATTTGCTTTTCAACAAACTCACTTTCTATTGGTACAAAATTCAGATTACCTTGGATGTTACAATTATCAGCAATTGCTGTTATACTTGGATGGTTTACATCTGCTGGGCAGCTACCATTTCCAATGTCTTTAGCTACATGTACAAAAAAAATTATTAAATATTTCTGCAACATCAGATTGATTGTTAATTATCTGACTGTCATTGCAAAGAACAATATTATTTTCAAAAAAGCTACCTTTATTGGTTAGATATGGTTTAATTGTAGGCCAGAAATGCTTTTGTTTTGGTCCACCATAACACCTCTCAATAAAATACTGTCTAATTGAATGCCTTCTTAATTTATTAACATAATTGCGTTGTACTCTATAACATTCCCAGTTTTTCTTGGTTTTCATTCTCAAGTATTTGTTGTGCAACATGGATTTTTTATATATTGCTTGTCTCAACTGTTGGTTCATATGTGGTGCTTGTTTTTGTTTGTTTTTTCTTTGTTTCAATGGTATGTGTTGGTCAATAATATTTCCTACCACATTTTGAAAGCTGTTATATACTATTGGTATTTGATATGCAGATTCAACATGGTGTTCTATTTCAGGTCATTTTTCAACTTTTTTTCTTCAAAGTTTTACACAAACAAACCATTGTTTACTTTTGATAATTAGTATTATTGAACTGCAGGTTAATTTCCTCTAAAGGTGGATCAGGGGCCCCAAGGTTTTAATTATCTCTTGTACATGTTGTAATGTAATTTCTTTGCAGTGCTGTTCTTATAATCGTCTACTTTAATACTATTGTCTTTTGTCTTTTTAGCTTACGTTAAAGTTTGTTTATAAAAATGTAATTTTAGATGTTTCATGACAAAAAATTCAAAGTAATATAATTATTTGGCTAAATTGCTCTGAAAATTCTTTACAGATAATATGACAATATGTGTAATACATTGTAAGGCAAAAATAACTTAAAAACAATACCATATAAGTGTTTTTGTGTGGGCATGACTAATTTTTCTTTTTGGATTTAAAAAGGGATTTTTAAGTTTTGCTTTAACATGTTTAAGTAATGTGCATGGTTCCATGACTAATAATGAGTAATTATTTTGATGATTATCTAAGATAATCAGCCACCAAAAAACACTTATACAGTACTTTGAATTTCTATTTACCTAATGTAAGTCCTGTATGTTCTGAAGAAATTTTAGCCCCCATCTACATCTACATCTACATATACGAAGAACCATCATATGGCTGATGACTACTCTTCAGCGCAGAGGCGCAACAGACAGCTTGTTAAAAAATATTAATAAACCCCAAAAACTAGGGGTAAAATATACATGATATATATATAATATCTAAATATTACAAAGAGAAAAGTAAAAAAAAAAAAGAAACAAAACATTTTTTTGTTATTTTTTATATGAACATAAAAACTATTTACAACAACTGCTTGGTAATTAATATGTGGAAAAAAATGACTTTGGACCAATGTTTTAAACTGGTCCAGAGTGTTTGCTGTAACTATATTTGCTGGTAGTGTGTTCCAAAGTGTTATTGTGTAGGGAAAAAAACTGTATTTAAAGTAGTCTGTTCGGGTACTGTAAATTTGATACTGTGAGGGGTTTGAGTGTCTAGTGTTGGTATTTAGTTGTGGAATGAGGTAGAGTGTTGGGTTTATTGCGACGATGTTGTGTGTGATTTTATAAAACATGGTGATTCTGTTAATGTTCCTTCTTTGTTCTAACGTTGGCCACTTTAGATGTTCAATCATGGAGGAGACACTGCTGGTGTTATGGTATCTGTTGGTTACATACCTCGCAGCTCTCCTCTGTACATTTTCTAGCTTGTCCTTTAAAGTTTTGGTGTTGGGTGACCATACTGACGAGCAATATTCAAGGTTTGACCGAACCATAGATTTGTATGCTAGACTTTTTGTTTCTTCGTTTAATTTGTAAGTTACGCTTTAGGAAGCCTAAGATCTTACTTGCTTTGTTTGAGATATTGTTAATATGAGTGTCCCATTTCATGTTGTTTGATAATGTGACGCCTAGATACTTAGCAGTTTCTACTGATTCAAGTTTGTGTCCTTTTAAAATGTAGTCATGTTTAATTGGTGAGTGTGATCTTGTTACACTTAACGAGTTACATTTTTCTGGATGAAACTGCATCCCCCATGATTTTTCCCATTCAGCTAAGTTATTGAGGTCATTTTGTAGTGTAATGCAATCTTGTCTGTTTCTGATGGATCTATAAAGAATGCAATCATCTGCAAATAAGCGTGTTTTTGAATTGGCAACAGAAGGTAAGTCGTTTATGAATATCAAAAATAATAACGGCCCTAACACTGACCCTTGAGGTACCCCACTAACTACTGGTAATGGACTAGACACTTCCCCATCAAGAGTTACTTGTTGCATTCTATTACTCAAGAAAGAAGAAATCCACTCCCATGTGTTTCCTCTTATACCGTAATTTTCAAGCTTGCACAGTAATCTCTTGTTGGGAACTTTGTCAAACGCCTTGCTGAAGTCAAGGATTATCATGTCAGTTTGAATGCCTGAGTGTAGGTTGTCCAGTAGTTCATGACTGAGTGTAATTAATTGAGTCTCACAGCTCCTTTTAGACCTAAAGCCGTGTTGGCAATCAACTAGAATGTCAAAGTTGTCAAGATGTTTAAGTATATTGCTCACCACTACATGCTCTAGGATTTTACAACAGATGCACGTTAGCGAAACAGGCCTGTAATTACTTGCTAAATATTTTTCCCCTTTTTTAAATATGGGAATGACGTTAGCCTGTTTCCAGTCGGATGGAACCTTTCCACTACTGAGTGATAAATTGAAAATGTTGGTTAATAAAGGTGCAAATTGAGATGAAAATTGTTTTAATATTCGAGCTGAGATTTGATCAGGTCCTGATGCTTTAGATGGATCGAGATTGTTGAGGAGTTTGTGTATACCTTTTTCTGTAATGTTGATGTCTTGCATTGATGGATAATTGTCAGTTAGTGTTGGTATTGGGTCATTTTCATTTTCTAATGTAAATACTGAGTGATATTGTTTGTTTAAGATTTCTGCTTTTTGTTTTGTATTATCAACCATGATGCCCTCTGATTTAAGTTAGGCAACACCTGAGTTGTCTTTCTTAATGTTCCTTATATAATTCAAGAATTTTTTCTGCTTTTGCGGTGTTTCTACTTCATTGTCATAACAGATGATGTTTTCCATGTAGGCCCAATATGCTCTTCTAGTTTCTCTTTGTATTTGATGTTTTGTGTCTTTATACTGTTTTGTGATGTTGCTATTAGGGTTTTGTTTCCATCTTTTTGAATAGTTTGTCCCTTTTCCTTATTAGTGATTTTATCTCTTGATTAACATAAGGCAGTTTTTTCTTCGAGTTGCTGATGGTTTTTGTTGGAATCGATTTTTCAATCCATAAAAGTGTCTACTGTGCATGAACATTTTTTGTTGTGATGTGTTATATTAGATGCCATTCTATAGCTCTCCTTTTCAACATCATTTGAGTTAGTTACTCTTGCTTTGTGACTGGATGATGAAATGTTATAAACAAAAAGCCTCTCAAATATTCTTAAGGCACGGACCATTTGATTTTCTGGGGGGGGGGGGGGGGGGGGGGGGCTGGGATTTTACCTTGAGCCGGGAAATTTTTTTCACCGGCTTTGCGGGCCAGATTATTTTTTTCACACACATATTAAGCAAGGAAATTTTGTTGGCCAGATTATTTTTTTTTCAATTGGCAAGATTGAAACCAGATTATTTTTTCAACCTAGGTGCTGGCCAGATTATTTTTTTTTACAAAAATCAGGGCCGGTAAATTTTAAAAAAAAAAAATCCCAAGCCCCCCCCCCCCCCCCGAAAATCAAATGGTCCGTGCCTAAATAATATTTTTTGTTGACAATTCCCCTAGGCTTAGAAAAGTAAGCCTCTCTTTTGCAATTACAAACGCATATGAGCGGTCACACTAATTAGCGCCCGGGAGCGCCCGGGGAGGGATTAAGCGCCCGGGGAAAATATTTAGCGCCCGGGGAGTACTAAATAGCACCCGGGAACAGATTTAGCGCCCGGGGAATGCATCTTCATTTATTATACGAAGGTTGATCAAACCATTTAGAAAAAATAACCATCTGCATATTTGCACATTCAACACATGCATTTTTGTGCAAAAAAACACACACACAAAAAAAAACTAAGTAACCTTTCCCAATTCTCCACAAGTTTTGTGCACTAGGCACATCGAAGAAAACTTCAAGCGATACTTGCGTCAAGTTATGGGAGAAAAAGATAGTAACTTTGAGGTGGTTCTTAACGACATATTTGTTAGCATATTTGTTAGCATGTGCTGAAGATGTGGATTTTGACATTTAAGTTTTTGAACTAGAAACTAAGTATGAAGAAACCATACCACCTTTCAAAAAGTATTTTTGTGATAATGTTACGTTACTGAGGACTCATGTTTGGGAGCCAGCAAGAAAAAGCATCATACCCATAAATTGGAAAAAACAACGCCCCATGGACAAAGAAATTCCAACTGTTGCAGGTTGTATGGGAATCGAAAACTGAAAAAGAGAAATCTAAGCTGTTTCAAAAGTTCATGAACTATACGCACAAGAGAACTGAGAATGTTATTGAATCAACAGACGGGGCATTACGGATACCGAAAACTCCAACCACAGCACGGAAACCAAACCAAAAGAAACGTGTACGTAGCAACCGAACAGTCACCCTGAATTTTCAGAATTAAGACATTGTTTCCTTATATTGTTACCATCAAACATAACCTTATTATTTCAGATGTCTCAGGAACTGTAATTGATATGCCGATTGTATTTTATTTTTGCATATATGTGTGATATATGTTTTATGTCTGTTGTTCAAAGTTTTATGTGGATTAGAGCAATTCTTTTATGTAGATTTGATTAATTCTTTTATGTGGATTAGAGTAATTCTTTTATGTAGATTTGAATAATTCTTTTATGTGGATTAGAGTAATTCTTTTATGTAGATTTGAATAATTCTTTTATGTGGATTTTCATTTTAATAAGTGTTATTCCCTTTTTTTTTATAAAGATACCTTTTTATAAAGTTATACGGTTTTGTATCTTTTTTATCTTACTCATTTAAAACATATTCAGCTCTTACATATTCTCTTAAAAATAAGTCATTTTCTAATCATCAAATTCTTGGATTTTAACGCACAGTTTTTTTTTCTTTTTATAGTTTTTAATTTAGTCCATTGTAATATATAAATAACATTGTGAATATTAAAGGTAAAAATGTTGTATGCATAATTCATTTTTTATCAACCCAATCTATATACTATAAAGTATCCCCGGGCGCTAAATCTGTTCCCGGGCGCTATTTAGTACTCCCCGGGCGCTGAATATTTCCCCCGGGCGCTAAGTGAATCCCAATAAATCTAAAGTCATGATATTTAATAATAATGGCAAAGTGATTAAAGAAAATTTTGAAATTGGAGATCATGTTTTGGAAAGTGTAAAACAATACAAATATCTTGGTATTGTTATAGAAAATACTGGTAAATTTAAAGAGGCAAAAAAACAGTTATTTCAGAAAAGTTTAAAAGCATGTTTTAAGTTATATAAAGATATGAAATCTTCACATCCAAGTATTAAAACTCTGCTACATCTTTTTGATCACTGCATTAAACCAATACTGTTGTATGGATGTGAAAATTGGGCCACTCTTAACATTACCAACAAAAGAAAGAATCTTGACTTGTATGACATTTTCAAGGAGTGGGAATTTGAAAAACTGAACTATAAATTTTGTAAATATATACTTGGTGTCTCAAAAACTACAACAGGTATTGGAGTTTTATCAGAACTTGGGAGGTATCCATTATATTTAGAAGCATTGAAATCTATTTTCATGTACTATTACAGACTTGAAAAATCTCCTTCAAATCTTTTAAACAGTGCCCTTATAGAATATAAAGAGATGTACAAAAAGAATGTTAACCAGTGTACGTGGTACTCAAATGTTGTCTTTTACTGTAACAAGCTCAATATAAATATTGATAACATTAAAAATTTCAAACAAGCCTACTTTAAGCGATCACTAAAACAGTGTTTATAAAGCTAAATTTTCTCAAAACTTGGGATAAGATAAAATTATCATACTCAAGGGGAGAGGGTAAGTTGTGTACATACTTTAATTTCAAAACTTCTTTTACCATAGAAAACTATTTATCCTCCCCATCATATTCCAATAATAGAAAAATACTAACAAAGTTTCGGCTAAGCAACCATAAATTAAGAGTTGAGACTGAGCGCTATGAGCGACGTATCAACAATATTGGTAAACAGGAAGTCATCCCAAAACAAGAAAGAACATGTCAAAATTGTGATATGAACAAGGTAGAAGATGAACTCCATTATCTGTTGGAATGTCCCAAGTACAGACTTAAAAGACACTCTTTTTAAAATTTTTATTATGACATGTATCCAAATCTCAGGACTTTAAATAATGAACAACTTTTTATATGGATCATGTCAAATGAAGAAACCACTTTTGTTGACTCCCTTTGCTCTTTATTAGAATCTGCAGTACACAGACAAAACTCAGATTAAATAGTCATAAATGTAATTTTTATTTTAATCTTTGCATATTAATTAGTTGAAAGCTGGCTCTCATGTTTCTAATGTATCTTTTATATGTTTATGTTTATTATCTTTGTAATCATATATGATTTGTGATTGATATGCCCTAATGGGCCCTATGATTAGGAAATAAAGATTATTTATTTATTTATTTATTTATTATTTAAATCCTTCCCCGGGCGCTCCCGGGCGCTAATTAGTGCGACCCCATATGAGAAACAGTCAGTGTCTTAAAAGTCTTAAAATAGCCAGGGCCAAGGTCATAATGTAGGACATCTAGGAAATCTGCCATCATGATTTCAAAAACTGATTCGTTGGTTCTTCATCTTTTTTTTCCTTGTCATCTTCCAATGCATCTTCCAATGCAAAACAAGGAACTCAATTTATCCAGAGATATGTTATGAAAATAAGAATTTATGTGCACCTACATGTACTTGAATTGTGAGCAATATTTATGATTATTTGGAAGCATCAATGAATTTAAAAAATTCCTTGAATATAGCTGTGGCTTTGTGTATGTAGCTTATTGATATTTCAAGATTTGGCAGGCTTTTGTAAGTGACACTTGTCGGTATCATTCGTGCTGACATTTTTGCTTTCCTGTTTGAATGTGTAACCATTAGAGCATGAATTACAATGTACCTCATAAAATCGACATGTCCTGACTGGGACTTGAACCCGGAACCTCAAGCTTCGTAGTCAGACGCTCTACTTCTGAGCTAAAGAAGTACTTTCCTTCCAGGCACTTGTGTCTATCAATGTGCGGGTCGACTATCCATATAAAAGATAATAATGGATATCTTTGTATGTTTGTTTGTTTGTTTGTTTGTTTGGATAGTCGACCCGCACATTGATAGAAACAAGTGCCTGTGACTTTCCCAGTAAATGCTTGCTATTAAACCTACTTATTAATGTACCAAGGGGAGCAACCCCGTAACACTTCCCCCTCCTCAAGAGTCATCATACCTCAAATTGTATGACTCTCAAAACAACACAACCCTGGCTAAGAATCCTTCTTACCACCGTGGGACTTTTAGTTGGGCGCCAATGTAACTGGAGGGCATGAAGAACATGTACTTCACAAAATTTGACATGTCCTGACTGGAACTCGAACTTTGGACCTCAAGGTTTGTATTCAGACGCTCTACCACTGAGCTGAAGAAGTACATGTACTTCCCTAGCTCAACAGTATAGATGCTGGCTATTAAACCTACTAATTAATGTACGAAGGGGAGCAACCCTGGTACAAATGTTTTTTTCTATTTAGAACTTTTCTTTCAATAGTGGCCTTCAATAAAGTGGCCCTGCAGAAGTGGCTGCATTTCCACCCCTGTTTTCGGAAAAAACACTGAAATTTTGGTAATTACGTGTTTACAACTAAGGGACAGAACAATTAACTTGAAGGGATGGGGGCCTTGGTTTTTTGTTTTGGTCAGATAATTTTTATAGCTGTCGCAACAGAATATTTTTTATATGGTAGAAATCCTTCTTCAGAATTTTTTTTCTTTAAATGCTCTGCTGCCAAAATATTTTATCATCAAAAATTATTTTCAGAATATTTTTTTAAGGAAAAAACCAAGGCCCTCCCTTCAAGTTGTTCCTAAAAACCTATGAGAGAATTAATTTGTTGGTCAAGGGTCGTTCCAGATACTGAAACGTGTTTGTACCTCGGAATTTTTCATACCGGTACTGGCAAAACCCCATTGGTCCCCGGGTCCACTCGATGATCTTTTATGAAGTTTTCTTATATTTGAAAAACGAGCAAATGGCTTTTTAAAGCAACTACATGAATTCATACATAATCTGTTTTCCACATACATGTATGTCACAGGCACAAAACTACATGTACTAACATTTACAAATCCACCTTTTTTAGCTCATCTGGACCAAAGGTCCATGTGAGCTATTGCCATCACTTGGCGTCTGTCGTAGCCGTCTTAAATTTTCTTTGAAAATCTTCTCCTCTGAAACGACCTAAGGGATTGCTTTGAAACTTTGCACACTTCATCTATGGGATGTTCCTACCAAGATTGCAC
The DNA here is from genome assembly GCA_963971305.1 of Arcuatula senhousia. Taxonomy (NCBI): domain Eukaryota; kingdom Metazoa; phylum Mollusca; class Bivalvia; order Mytilida; family Mytilidae; genus Arcuatula; species Arcuatula senhousia. The sequence goes on along the minus strand of OZ020311.1, from coordinate 32,068,247 downwards.
CAATGGTGACCGCTGTTACTAAAAATAGACCAGGGGGGTCAGACTACTGTTTTTGGCTTGTAAATGACAAGGTATAAGAGATAGATGAAATCTGATGCCACATTACAGCTTCAGCATTTAAAGTTTTACAAAAGTCCTTATTTGGTTTAAACTGTCAGATGATCCCTCACAGGGGTTAGGGCCCCTTTAAGGTGAAAAATAGCATTTTTTTATGTTTTTAGCTTATAGAATGAAAACTATTGCAGATAGAGAAAAGCTGTTGCTTGCTTAAATGTTCAGCTCATTTACCTCTACAAAAGTCGCCATATGGTCGAAGTTGTCAGATGACCCCTTATAGGGTTACAGCCCCTTAAAGGCGAAAAATAGTGTTTGTGGCCTATAGAATAAGAACTATTGCAGATAGAGAAAAGCTGTTGCTTGCTTAACTTAAATGTTCAGCTAATTTAACTCTACAAAAGTCTTCATAGGGTCCAAGTTGTCATATGACCCCTTATAGGGGTTACAGCCCTTTAAAGCCGAAAAATCTTTTTTTTTTTTTTTTGCCTGTAGAATGAAAACTACTGCAAATAGAGAAAATATGTTGCTTACTTAAATGTTCAGCTCATTAAACTCCCCTGAAGCATTCTTGGGGTCAAAGTTGTTAGATGACCCCTTATGGGGATTATAGCCCTATAATTAAAATGTTTTCATGTTTTTGGCTTATAGAATGAAAACTATTGCAGATAGAAAAAAGCTTTTTCTTGCTGAAACATTCAGCTCATTTAGCTATACAAAAGTCTTCATAGGGTTGACATCAAGACCAGGTGAGTGATTCAGGCTCCTGGGAGCCTCTTGTTTAATGAAACTTAACATGAAGGAAGTACATGACAAATAGAATTTTTTTTATTTTTCAGGGGTATCAATCAGGGGAGATAATTAAGGGATTTGATCTTCAATAAAGAACATCTGTAACCATTTTCAGGGCTGTCAAGTTTTTGAGATGAACATGCATGAGATTTGGTAAAAAATGCAAAGATCAAAGGCGGCAAACAAAAGATCAAAGAAAAATGGCGCCAATTTAACATTGTTAAAATGGAAGAACATCATATACCAGATCATACATGTAAAAAATATGAAATTCACCAGACAGAAAACAAAATGTTCCTCCATGAATGTATACAATTACATGTACAAATATTTTGTGCTTTAAAAAAGCTTATTTATCTGGGTGTTTTATTGATAATGTTAATGATTTTATTATTTTCATGTAGATAGCTGAGAGACTAAAACCATGTCAACAGAAATGACAGAATCAAGTAATGTAAATGCTGCAGAAGAACTAAATAATGATTGGAAACAAATCAGCATTTTTGTAGATGATGACAAAGATGAACCCTGTGTGTTTTCTAAAGCTGATGCAGGTATATCTTATATTGATACCAGTAAACATTACAATTTAAGCGAACTTTTCATTTTTGACACCCCCCCCCCCCCCCCCCCCCAAAAAAAAAAAACATGCCAAACTGCTTTACTTGATAAGAAATATGCATTGCTGAAAAAAATATAATTAAGAAGAGCCTTGCAAAAATTATCACAATCTCAGGCTGTCAGTTTTAAAGAGCTTGCTAGATAGCTAGCTGATTGGTGGGATTTGCCGAAAAATCAAAAGATCAAAGTAAATTTGAAAGATCTGCAACCTACCAATATTTTGTATGCTAACTATGCTATATGATACATTGTCAATTTCTTCATCATGTTCATTCATTGTATGTTGTACATTCTTATGTAGGTATAAAGTCACCTAACTACATGACCTAGAAACAGTTTTTTTTTAATGCTGTTTTATGGCAAAATAGGATTTTTTATTTTCTTATGCGAATACAATGTACATGTATTTCTTAAAGTTTTTAATCTTTTGCTTTTGTTTTTCTAAAAAAAAACCATAAGGGGGTTAATTGTCCTAGTACATTTGATACATTTAATCATCATGATCATAAATCAGACCAGTTAATGGTGCCATAGATGTTATAAAGTACTTTGAATGCATAAAAGGAATAAAAATAATCTTGACAATGGCTCTAAACATTTATCAGAATATTGTTAAATTTCACTTATTAATGTACAATTTTTTTATCTTACAAACGGAAAATTTTATATTGTAGGTGAAAATTTAAAGGCTGAGAATGGCAACCATGTTGAATCACTGGTTGAGGTCATTATTGAGAACAAGCCATTGGTGGTCCCTGATGGTGGCTATGGATGGGTTATTGTGTTTGCTAGTCATTTGATTCACTTTATAATAGGTGATTGAACTTGGTCACAATATTCTTATACTTCACAGGTTAAATTGACAATAGGACTTTTATAGACTAAATGCATCATATCAAACTCATTAATGGCCATATTTCATGGAGTGAAAAAATACAGGTTATAAATCAGTGAATGTTGGGCACCTAGCAGGCAGGTGAGAGTGCAGGTGGGGAACAAATTTTTGTAGCGTACTTTCTCAGCAACTACCACAGCCATTTGATAGTTGGTTACAGCATCAGGATGGGGGGGTCCATAATGTTTGATTGTATTACAGATCTGTGGCTGACACCTACTTCCTATTTTACAAAATTCAGCCACTTCTGTCTTTGACAGATTTTTATTTTGTTTCCTAGTCACTTTATTGTAGGAGTTTTTCTTAAGAGAATATTTATACCCCACGCAACGAAGTTGCGAAGGGTATAATGTTTTTGACTGGTCCGTCCGTCCGTCAGTCTGTGATCAAAGTTTGTAATCGCAACTCCTCTTAAACTACTGAACAGAATTTAACGAAACTTGGTATGCAAGAAGAACACCATTTGTAGTTGTGCATATTACCAGGAATTTTTGATCCGCAAATTTTTGTGGGAGTTATGGCCCTTTTGGACTTACAAATTTGCATTAAATCATGATTACAGTTTGTAATCGCAACTCCTCTTAAACTACTGAACAGAATTTAAAGAAACTTTGTATGCAAGAAGGACACCATATGTAATTGTGCATATTACCAGGAATTTTTGATCCGCAAATTTTTGTGGGAGTTATGGCCCTTTTGGACTTTGAAATTTGCATTAAACCATGATTACAGTTTGTAATCGCAACTCCTCTTAAACTACTGAACAGAATTTAACGAAACTTGGTATGCAAGAAGGACTCCATATGTAGTTGTACATCTTACCAGGAATTTTTGATCCGCAAATTTTTGTGGGAGTTATGGTCCTTTGGACTTAGAAATTTGCAGAAAATCCTGATTTTAGTACATGTATGTAATCGCAACTCCTCTTAAACTACTGAACAGAATTTAAATAAACTTTGTATGTAAGAAGTACACCATATGAAGTTGTGCATATTACCAGGAATTTTTGATCCACAAATTTGGGAGTTATTACCCTTGGGACTTAGAAATTAGCTGAAAATCTTTATTACAGTTTGTGATTTGCAACTCCTCTGAAACTACTGAAAAGAATTTAACAAATCATAGTTTGCAAGAAACATGACATATGTTACTACTGTGTATGTTATAACATATTTTTAATTCGCAAAAAGTTTTCGAGCTCCATGTTAATTTATATAGTCAAATAGCAGAACGCGTGGGGTATGTGAGCGTGCTCACTAAGGTTCTTTCATTGCATAAAATTTTTGTCAGCATTGTCAAGGATGGTCCCCAATACTAAGGGCTGTTCCCTAATGTTACGTGTGGGGGGGGGGTGGGAGGAACTTCTATTACATATATGGTGGGTGGAGGATGTTTGAGAAAGATTTTGTTAAGAAACAATGATATAAAATTATTTATTATTAGATGGGTGATGGGGTAAAGAAAAAAGTGCTTTCCAACACCCCCCCCTCCCACACACACACACACACATTTAATTCTGGAACACGCCTTAGCTAGTTCTTGGATGGGGTGAAAACTATGTACAGTGTGATGAAGAGTTTTGCACAGAGCCACCACAAAGCCCACACTTATAATGCAAAAGGGATAGGGTTCACATAAACTCAACACTTATCTTCATTATTATGAAGAAGTTGAATTTAAATTAAACATGTTAAAAGAAATAATATCATCATACAAATGCTAAAATTTTATCTTTTAATTATTTTAGTTTTATATTTTAGTATCTTATTTTTTGATTAAGATTGTAACAGATACTCTCATCATGCTAATTATCTTTTATATAGAATTTCTTTCTCCATTTAAAATATTAGCTGTTCAGTTTTTAGGATCTTTTACTCTTTTTTTTCTCAGTCTCTTCTTTGGTGATCCACTTACATCTAACAACATCCCTCTCAGAATGAAAAATTTGTGAACTAAAAATTGGGGATCGCCAAAGAATAGAAATAGTAAACGATCTTAACTTTAATGCCTTATTTCAGTTAGATTGAGTTTCTCTATTGTTAATAAGGTGGTATAGAACGGTCTGCTGGATTGCTTTATCTTCAGTTCTTGTATCGATACAACCAGTCTGCCACTGCCACTGCATGGCTTTGTTCTGTAGCTGCAGGAATAAGACTGCTTATAGGTGAGTACATTAACTAAGAAAGTAAGCATATCATAAGTTTGTTTAGATTGTAATTAAGAAATTCACTGAATTTCATGAAGACTTGCTAGAAGGCTTGCATTCAATTTAATACACAGGTGCCATTAACTTCTTGATATCATAATAAAAAAACTGCAACTTTAGACCACCAAAATACAGTTGTTTGCATGAAATTATTATCTTTAATAAAGGGGGGGGGCTGGGTTATATAAAAAAAAATAATTTTGGCAGTAGAGGGTAAGAAAAAATATTCTGAAGTACTGTGTTTCTGCCATATAAAATAATGCTATTAAATAATGTTTTATAGATATTAATTATCAATAATGTATTTCTGTTTTAAGGACCAGTGACAAGTGCTTTCAGCCAAAGATATTCCTGTAGGACAGCGGTATTCTGGGGAGGAATTATTTATTGCATTTCCATGGTAATCTCAGCTTTCTCACCTAGCCTTTACTATCTTTTCCTCAGCTTTGGAATATTAGGAGGTAATGCATTTGACTTATCAACATCAATTAACCTACACATTACGGAACATACTATATAGTTAGTAATTTTCAAAAGTGCATGCTAAGGCCAATATAAAAAATATCCTTGATTCTCATCTCCCTTTTTAGCTCACCTGACCTGAAGGGTCATGTGAGCTATTGCCATCACTTGGGTAAATGTAAACTTTTTAAAACATTAACTTCTCTGACATCATAAGTCCAATTGCAACTAAAGTTTATCAGACTTTGTATAGTTGCACATGTTTATTAGCATTCGGTACTTAGAACTGATGTTGGGATTTTTGATTCGTCGTAAAAAATGCTGCTGTGGCTAAAGATGAACATAGGGGTAAATTGCAGGTTTTTGCAAATAACTCAAAAACGGTGACCAATTTTTAAATTCTGATGGTAAAAAAAGTTATCAGCACCTCAAGATCTACTTGCCCTGAAATTTTGGAGAAGATCCAACAACCCATGTAGTAGTTATTGCCCTTTTTCTTGATTTTTTTTTTTTTATTTTGCACTTATTAACCTCAATGTATTGAAAACTAAGAGATATTTATGAAATTTAAATTGCATATCATTAAGCACAAAGTCATCTTGATCAACAAAATATGTAATAAGGTCAATATTGTAGTACTATTCATTATACCCCCCGCAAACAAAGTTTGGGGGGTACATGTATATAGGAAACACCCTGTCTGTCCGTCTGTCCACATAACTCGTAAGCGCTTCTCCTCCTAAACCACTTGAAGGATTTTGATGAAACTTTACCTAAAGGAAGTACATCATATGTAGATGTGCATGAAGAATTTTCATCGCTCTTGGATATCATTCAGGGGAGATAATTGGACTTAGACTTTTTAAATACATTATTCAATGGGAGACCTCGTAAGCGCAACTCCTCCTAAACGGCTCAAAGGATTTTGATGAAACTTTACATGAAGGAATTACATCATATGTAGATGTGCATGAAGAATTTTCATCGCAATCAGACATCATTCAGGGGAGATAATTGGACTTATACTTTTTAAATACATTATTCAATGGGAAACCTCGTAAGCGCAACTCCTCTTAAAACGTTGGATGGATTTTGTTGAAACTTTACATGAAGATAGTACATCATCTGTAGATGGGCATGAAGAATTTGTATTGCTCTCGGTTATCATCGAGGGGAGATAACTGGACTTGAGATTTTTCTTTTACAGTACAGAGTCCAATATGAAGCGGGGGGTATCCTTTTGTGAGCTCGCTCACAGTATTACTTGTTTTATTCTGCTTAGAATGTCAAAAGAAGAAAATATTAAAAAGCTTTCAATGCCTAAAGCATTACTCAACACATCACTGCATTTAGTAAAACCATAATTGTCAGATGACCCCTGAGTAAACTCATGATCCTTTCCATGTCAAATAGTATTTCCCTAATGGCCTATACTTAAGGTACATAAGTCAGGTTAGCGATTCAGTCTCCTGGGAGCCTCTTATTTTCAACTGCCCCTCTTGTCGTTTAGAAATTAGGGGCCAAAAAGGGGCAAAAAATGCTACTTTTTTGTTTGTTCCCACAATAATATCTGTTCTGATTTACCAAATGCTGTGGAATTTTAATGATTTGTACCATAGAAGGATGAATGGGATTGAATTTAGAGGTCCTATTCATTTATTTCTTTTAAATGACAGAACAATTTATTAAAATGGATAAGAAAAAAAATTGCCTGCCTACCCCAAGTTTAAAAAAAATTGAGTGAGAATCTAGGAATTCTTTTATTATGGTCTTATGTGCTGAATTAAGCCATTTTTTCCTATTCCTAAAATTATCCTAGCAAAAATACATTATTTATCAATGTGGGCATATAAAATAAACTGGGGAAAAAAAACAAATTATCTGCTACATAAGGGATCTCACCATATTAACCCTATAGAATATATCTTCCATTACTTTTAGTGGCAGATCCAAACATATTGTCAAGGTATGGCCTTTTGACCAAAAAGGTCCCCTGAATCTGCCTATGTTTCCCTTTGTCATAGAACCTGTAAAAATTTCAGTTTTTCCAATATGTTAAACAGCATCTAAAATTAAGCATGTCTACCCAAAACATAGATAAGTAAAGGCTATTTGTCTTGATAATATTATCTCCCTTATGCAGATTAGAAACTTTGCATACTATATACTAGTACATAATATTTTTACATGTCTATTGTAGATGTATACTTTCTACTTTTGATCATTTTTATGCCCCCGCGACGACATGTCTGGGGGCATTAAGTTTTACTCATGTCCGTACGTACGTCCGTACGAATTTCTGCAAGCTTTTCTCAAAAACCATACATGAGAATGATTTGAAACTTGGTAGGATGGTTGAGTATGACAAACTATACGTCCTAAGCGATTTTGAGACCTGTCAGACATCTACTTCCTGTTTGGAACTTAGGCCAATTTTAAAATATGTGAACATTACTATGAAAATTTCCGTCAAGCTTTTCTCAGGAACTGTACATGAGAATGATTTGAAACTTGGTAGTATGGTTGAGTATGACAAACTATACGTCCTAAGTGATTTTGATACCTGTTGGACATCTACTTCCTGTTTGGGACTTAGGCCAATTTTAAAGTATGTGAACATTATATGAAAATTTCCGTCAAGCTTTTCTCAGGAAACATACATGAGAATGATTTGAAACTTGGTAGGATGGTTGAGTATGACAAACTATACATCCTAAGTGATTTTGAGACCTGTCAGACATCTACTTCCTGTTTGGGACTTAGGCCAATTTTAAAATATGTGAACATTATATGAAAATTTCTGTCAAGCTTTTCTCAGGAACTGTATACCAGAATGTTTTGAAACTTGGTAGGATGGATAAGTATGACAAACTGTATGTCCTAAGGGGGGGTGGAAAGGGGGGTATTGAATCCCCGCTCCCCGCCTCCTTTCCCCCCGTTCCCCGCCCCCTATCTCCCCGCTCACCGCCCCCTATCTCACCGCTCCCCGCCCCCTTTGAAGTTTCTCCCCGCACCTATAATTTCACCCGTGGCCAGTTATTTTCACAACGTAGCCTTATTAGACTTTATATAAAGGTCCCTAAAACATGATAAAAACGCTTGGAACATGATAACTTTTTGTGGCAGATACTTGCCTCAAGTCTCGATCTACCCCGAACGGTATTCTCTAGATGATCATGACCTTTGACCGAAAACTACGCTGTTATACCTGCCACTATTTTCAAGGATACCAATATTAGACAGTCTATCAACCAAGACTGCCTTAATATGTGCTAGCCATTTTCGGTAAATTAATGACTTTAGTTAAATGGTTACAGTTGATTATAGTAAAAATAAATAAAAATTACAGCTAAGTTCCAGACAATACGTCTGACGCGTGTTTCGTCTATTCAAGGCTCATCGTGCAAAGGCACTCTACCAAAAAATCCAAATTGAAAATTCCGAACACTATATATATACGAATGTCAAGAGCGTAATATAACAATAAAACCAAAAATGCCGAACGTGAAAAGAAATTATGACTAAGATCAAACTATGTTTGGGCTAGGAAAAACCTTAGAGCTTAGATAAACCCCAGGAACCATCAGATTTCATAACAACAGATTTCTTTTTCTTTATCAATATAAACCGTTAGAAAAAAGAACGATATATATGGAGTGATTATGCGTATCAAAAATGCACGCAATGCCCACAATATACATAAAAAAAAACAGTTTATGAAAGAAATGTTGTTTGTTCTATTTCAACATGTATATCCACTATTCAATATTCATAATTTCGTAAAACATGTCAAAATTAAACCCACATATCGCAGACATACATGTATATTTCTTTATGCGACTGTGTGTTCGGACTTTGATGTCACGTCTTAGCTCACCTGGTCCATGTAAGCTATTGCCATTACTTGGCTTCCGTCGTCGTCGTCGTCGTCTGTAAACTTTTTCAAACTTCTTCTCCTCAGAAACTACTGAACAGATTCAAACTAAATTTGGTCCGGTGGTACTTTAGGGTATCCTGCACAAAACTTGAGTGGGGATTTTTGATCCGTCGAAAAACATGGCCGCCGTTGTAAAAAATAGACCAGGGGGTCAGACTACTGTTTTTGGCTTTTAACTCAAAAAGTATAAGAGATAGGTGAAATCTGATGCCACCCTACTGCTTCAACATCAAAAGTTCTACAAAAGTCTCTATTTGGTCCAAATTGTCAGATGACCCCTTATAGGGGTTACAGCCCCTTAAAGGTGAAAAATAGCGTTTTTTCATGTTTTTGCCCTATAGTATGATTCAACTATTGCAGATAGAGAAAAGCTGTTGCTTGCTTAAATGTTCAGCTTATTTAGCTCTACAAAAGTCTCCATAGGGTCGAAGTTGTCAGCTGACCCCTTATAGGGGTTACGGCCCCTGTAATAATGTTTTTTTCATGTTTTTGGCCTATGGAATGAAAACTATTGCAGTTTTTTTCATGTTTTTGGCCTTTAGAAAGTAAACTATAGCAGATAGAGAAAAGCTGTTGCTTGCTTAAATGTTCAGCGCATAAAGCTCCACAAAAGTCTCCATAGTGTCGAAGTTGTCAGATGACCCCTTATAGTGGTTACGGCCCCTGAAATAATGTTTTTTTGATGTTTTTGGCCTATGGAATGAAAACTATTGCAGATAGAGAGAAGCTGTTGCTTGCTTAAATGTTCAGTTCATTTAGCTCTACAAAAGTCTCAATAGGATCAAAGTTGTCAGATGACCCTTAATAGGGGTTATGGCCCCTAAAATAACCTTTTTCATGTTTTTGGCCTTTAGAATGAAAACTATAGCAGATAGAGAAAAGCTGTTGCTTGCTTAAATGTTCAGCGCATAAAGCTCCAAAAAAGTCTCCATAGGGTCGGGTTTGTCAGATGACCCCTTATAGGGGGTTACGGCCCCAAAATAACGATTTTTGTGTTTTTGGCCTACAGAATGAAAACTATAGTAGATAAAGAAAAACTGTTGCTTGCTTAAATGTTCAGCTCATTTAGCTCTACCAAACAGGGTTGACATCAAGACCAGGTGAGCGATTTAGGCTCCTGGGAGCCTCTTGTTTAAAGAATAAAGGTAATAAAAAACTACCAAACTTGAAGGATCAATCTCAAATGTCCATTGGAAAAGACAAATCAAGGCAAGCACACCGGGGAAATGGAACATCGCAATGGTCCTGACTTGGAATAGGCATTCAAAGGAAACGTTGGGTTGAACCAAGTTTTATGGCATTAAACCTGCCTCTTCCATGTGAAAATACGTAAAAATTTTGTACTTAAAGTGTTCACAAAAATTACAATTTTTATGAATCACAATTTATGACCTTACACTTCTATGTCTAACACCCTTTCCGTGTTGTTCCCTAAAGCATAAAAGTGCCTTGATGTGATCGTCTGGTAGCTTGCGATTTCGATAATATAAAAAATCGGGCATTAAAACATCACTTAATGTTACTTTTGGCAAGCAAAATACAGATTGTATCATAATAGATTAAGAACATACAATAATGACACAATTATGAAGCATGTACAAAAATCTAAAACGGCTACACCACCGACCATGCTAGATTACCACCGCCTGTTCCACCACCGTCCCCCGTCTATTTTAACACCGCTCCCCGCACCTTCAGCCACCGCTCCCCGCCCCTTCAGCCACCGTATCACCGTCCCCCCTTTCCACCCCCACTCCTAAGTGATTTTCAGACCTGTCAGATTTCTACTTCCTGTTTGGAGCCAGCGGGGGCATCCGTGTCCCATGGACACATTCTCTCTTTATTTTCCATTTACCCATAGACCTTAAAATATAAGTGATGTTATACCTATATTATTGCTATATATGCTGCAACATACATTGTACAATATTAAAATTTCATATTCTTGGGAAAAACACATGACTGAGATATTTTTGGTTTCTTTTGATATATAGGTATAGGTAGATCTTTAGCGTACTGCCCAGCTGTGGTTATAGTCGGGTACTATTTCAACAAGAAAAGAGGAGCAGCTGTTGGTATTGCTACATCAGGCGTTGGGTTTGGCAACTTTGTCATTCCACAGATAATCGAACTAGTCTTTAATTACTACCTGTTTACCGGAGCATTCCTTATCATTGGGGCGATAACTCTCAACATATCTGTCGGAGGACTACTAATGAGGCCATTGTCTGTTCACAGAAAAATACAGGATATTGAGAAGAGGTTTGATACTTCAAACTTCAAGACTTTTCAATTTGTCAAATACAAAAAAAATATCAAGGGGCGTTCAAATCCTTGGGTCAGTGAAACAATTTTTTTTTAAATTCAACACATTAAGATACATGAATTTTGATAAAAACATAAACATAAACATCATTTTATTCCAGATCAGGAGCCCACGAGGAGCAATAAGAAATTACAACAATGAGAGAAAGAACATAATTGATAGTTTAACAAATACAATCAACTTTAAAATACACATAAAACATAGAATTGTATCCAATTTATAACATCCATTTGCAAAAATCACACATTTTATTAAATGTTACTGTCAATGCTAATTCTAGCTACAACAGTTAAAACCTGAGTGTCTTCCAGACTAAGTTAAAAAAAAATGAATTTATTAAGAGTGTTTAGATTTGAAAAATTATGATATTTGTTTGAGATCAAATTAAATAAATCAGCTCTTTTGACTTCAAAAAAAGAAATGAATTTCATGTTCAATATCTCCGGATGAACAATTTTGACAAATTCTTTGGGATCTATAGGAGTATTAGTAAACCGGCCAGTTTCAATTTGTAATGTATGTGCAGAAATTCTAAATCTGCTGGTGATATGATAACTATAGGAAAAAGTGAGATTACAGAACTGGAATGGTCATTGGATCTCATAAGATGAGAAAAAAGACAAACCAAGACAAAAACATTAAACACATTGAGTGGTAGAACTGTAAAATGTGCAAACTGTTACCATGCAATGCAATGTTGTCAAAGTTATGGTAGTTGATATAAAAAGACTTTCATAATTTATGAAAGGATAATGGAGTAAATGAACATCATGAGACCACAACACATATGTTAACTCTACTGCAATTAATTTTAATGAGCTGTATGGCCATTTTGGAAAATTATTCTTCATCAGCAGCACTAGAACCTAAACAAAGGAAATCCACAATTCTAATGATGTTCAAAATGCTTTAAACCAAACGAAATCCTTAGATATATAGCTGAGGGCAAAACTACACCTTAAGTTTTAGAATTTACATAAATTTAAGTGGTTGAAAACAATGTGTACACATAAGTAGTAATCTCATGTACAAGTACACTTTGCAGGAATAAAATAGTCTGTTTTCAACATTGGACTGGAATTGGTTATTTTTTTATAGTTAGCTTCCATACTTTACTGATTGAATACATACATGTAGTAACCAGATAAGACAATTCCAGGTACATGTATTCAGTTATTTAAACAGTTGAAACAGATTAATCACAGGTTTAATTCACGATGTTATATTATAAGTTGAACCTGTGATTTATCTGTTTAAATTGCAATTTCTAGTATTTGGTTTATAAGTGACACATTTCCTTTAAAAATGCTATTAGTTTACTCTGTTATTAAGTCCCCGACCACGAAGTGTCGGAGGACTTATTGTTTTTGCCCAGTTTCTTATTATTATTAAGTCGCCCAAAACAAAGTTTGGGAGACTTATTGTTTTTGCACCGTTTCTTATTATTATTATTAAGTCCCGACCACGAAGTGTCGGAGGACTTATTGTTTTTGCCCAGTTTCTTATTATTATTATTAAGTCGCCCAAAACGAAGTTTGGGAGACTTATTGTTTTTGCACCGTTTCTTATTATTATTATTATTATTATTATGTCTCCCAAACGAAAGTTTGGAGACATATTGTTTTTACTCTGTTTCTTATTATTATTATTATTATTATTATTATTATTCTTTTTCTTCTTTCTCCCGCCATGAACGTGTCCGTACCTTTTCTTCAAAACGCCTCGAAGGATTTTAACGAAACATTGTAGGAAGGTAGATGGGTTACTAGAGTTGTTGAGGGACTTTTAAAAAATTTAAAAATGGCTGCCGTTTCCGTGTAATTGGCGAAAGTTCATAATATAGGACATTGCAATATCTCGGTAACCTAGATGCGTAGGAGGCTGAATTTTTGTAGGTGAATAGAGCAAAAGGAGCTCTTCAATAATACGGAAAAAAATTCCGAAGCGATATTTACGGTTTTCGAGTTATTTGCGAAAATGTGATTTTTCGGGCCCGAAAATGCGAAAATAGTCAACATGCTTCGATATTGACAAAATTTTGTATCTAGGGGTTTTAAAAGGTGGCGAATCAGAATATGATGTCAAAAATGGGTTCGTTTGGGAGACATTTTTGTGTTGGGCATCCCCAACACAGTCAGCACTTGTTATTATTATTCTTCTGATTCTTTATCGTAAAGTTGTCCTCCCTAATACAAGAAAACGGTTCAAGGAAATTGAATAACACTTGTTGGATTGGATAGTGGGTCACTCAAAGGCGTGTAATCAAGTTTTGAAAATTTCAAGATGGCCGCCGTTTCAAAATGGCGGCCGTCGGAAAAAGTGGGCGGAAATTTTTTTTTCATCGGATCGTCTTGAAAATTGGTTATCTGGGTAAAGCGGGTATGCTGATTTCAAATCTGCGACCGGATTTAAAATCCGACTTCCGGTTTCAAAATGGCGGCCATATTACTACACCCGCCCCCCTTAAAAATGTGAACTTTGTCCGATTTCAATGAAATTTGATTTCTATACATATTTTATTGTACTGAATGGGAAGAAAAAGTATCCAAGGCGATTTTGGGCGACTTGTGTGTTGGCATCCCAACACAAATTATAGCTAGTTATTATTATTATTATTATTATGTCCCCGAACACGAAGTGTCGGGGACATATTGTTTTTGCTCGGTTTCTTATTATTATTATTAAGTCGCCCAAAACAAAGTTTGGGAGACTTATTGTTTTTGCACCGTTTCTTATTATTATTTTTTTTTATTATGTCTCCCAAACACTATGTGTTGGGAGACATATTGCTTTTACTCCGTTTCTTATTATTATTCTTTTTTTTTCTTCTTCCGACCATGAACGTGTCCGCACAGTTTCTCAAAAACTACTCAATGGATTGTCTTAAAATTTTGTATATAGGTAGGTGGGGACTCAAAGTTGTGCACGCACAAATTGGAATTTTCAAAATGGCTGCCGTTTCCATGGAAACAGGGTTTAGGTCATAATATAGGACATTGCGATATCTCGGTTGCCTAGGTGCGCAGGATTCTGAAACTTTGTAGGTTGATAGAGCAAATGGAGCTCTTTAATAATACGGAAAAAAAATTTGAAGCGATATTTACGGTTTTCGTACTATTTACGAAAATTTGATTTTTCGGGTCCGAAAATGTGATAATTGTCAAAATGCTTTGATTTCAACAAAATTTTGTATCTAGGAGTTTTATTGCATGACGACTTACAATTCAATGTCAAAATTGAGGTTGGAGTGATAGTTTGCGCACGTTTGGGAGACATTTTTGTGTTGGGCATCCCCAACACAGTCAGCACTAGTTATTATTATTCTTTTCCTTTCTTAATCATGAACTTGTCCGACACATTTTTTGAAAACGCTTTGACCAAACAAGATAAAACCTGCTGAGATGGGTGGAGGGTCACTCAGAGGTGTGCAATCCACTTTTGAAATTTTCAAGATGGCCGCCATTTTCAAAATGGCCGCCGTTTAAGATTTTTGGGCCCCTCTCAGATCTCGGAGATGGGTTGATGGATTTTAATGAAAATTGGTACGCTGGTAGAGTGATCCTTGCTGAGCAAAATGCCGTAAAAAAATTTGACGCGAACGCCGCCATTTTAAAATGGCGGCCGTTTTACCACACCCGCCCCCCAAAAACGTCAACTTTGTCCGATTTCAACGAAATTTGATTTCTAGACTTACTTTGATGCACTGATTTGAATGGAATACTATCCAAGGCGATTTTGGGCGACTTATGTGTTGGCATCCCAACACAATCAGCACTAGTTATTATTAAGTCGCCCAAAACAAAGTTTGGGAGACTTATTGTTTTTGCACCGTTTCTTATTATTAAGTCGCCCAAAACATAGTTTTGGGGACTTATTGTTTTTGCACCGTTTCTTATTATTATTATTATTATTATTCTTCTGATTCTTAATCGTAAAGCTGTCCTCCCTAATACAAGAAAATGGTTCAAGGAAATTGAATAACACTTGTTGGATTGGATAGTGGGTTACCTAAAGGTGTGCAATCAAGTTTTGAAATTTTCAAGATGGCCGCCGTTTCAAAATGGCGGCCATCGGAAAAAGTGGGCGGAAATTTTTTTTTCATCGGATCGTTTTGAAAATTGGTCATCTGGGTAAAGCGGGTATGCTGAGTTCAAATCTGCGACCGGATTTGAAATCCGACTTACGGTTTCAAAATGGCGGCCATTTTACTACACCCGCCCCCCTAAAAATGTCAACTTTGTCCGATTTCAACGAAATTTGATTTCTAGACTTATTTTGATGCACTGATTTGAATGGAACTCTATCCAAGGCGATTTTGGGCGACTTGTGTGTTGGCATCCCAACACAATTATACCTAGTTATTATTATTATTATTCTTTTCCTTACGTGATCGTGAACTTGTCCGCCACATTTTTTGAAAACGCTTTGACCAATCAAGATAAAACCTGCTGAGATGGATGGAGGGTCACTCAGAGGTGTGCAATCCACTTTTGAAATTTTCAAGATGGCCGCCATTTTCAAGATGGCTGCCGTTTAAGATTTTTGGGCCCCTCTCAGATCTCAGAGATGGGTGGATGGATTTTAATGAAAATTGGTACACTAGTAGAGTGATCCTTCCTAAGCAACATGCCGAAAAAAAATTTAACGCAAACGCCGCCATTTTAAAATGGCGGCCATTTTACCACACCCGCCCCCTAAAAACGTCAACTTTGTCCGATTTCAACGAAATTTGATTTCTAGACTTATTTTGATGCACTGATTTGAATGGAATACTATCCAAGGCGATTTTGGGCGACTTCTGTGTTGGCATCCCAACACAATCAGCACTAGTTATTATTCTTTTTTCTTTTTCTTCCGTCAACCTGATACACGAACTTGTCCGGAGTTGTTCTCGGAAATGGGTGGACCGATCCATTTGAAACTTGGAGGGGTGATAGGTCTCAAGGTCCTACTGAATGTTTTTGCGTTTAAAATTTCAAAATGGCCGCCATTTCCAAGATGGCCGCCAAAAACTGAAAAACTATTACCTTCATTTTCTCAAAAACCACTTAATGAAATTCAACGAAACTTGGTATACATGTTCAGGAACATGATTGGAAATTTTTTGGGCAAAAAAAAATTTCGCGAGTGGCGGCCATTTTGAAAAATGGCCGAAAAACACCGAAAAGTGTAAACATTGTCCGATTTCAACAAAACTTGGTATACAGGGTATATGGGTGATGGCGACTCACAGCGCATTGTCAGAATTTCCGTATTGGTCGCCATTTTCAAGATGGCCGCCGAAAATGGCGAAAAATGTAAACATTGTCCGATTTCAACGAAACTTGGTATACAGGGTATATGGGTGATGGCGACTCATGGTGCATTGTTAGAATATCCATAATGGCCGCCTTTTTCAAGATGGCCGCCATAAATCAAGACAAATCTAAACATTGTCCTATTTTAACGAAACTTGGTATACAGGGTATATGGGTGATGGCGACTCACGGCGCATTGTCGGAATTCTGTTGAAGAGGACAGACATTAAATGAGAACGGGAGGGGACATCCCACGTTTCGGGAAACGTAAATTTTAATTATTATTAAGTCGCCCAAAACAAAGTTTGGGAGACTTATTGTTTTTGCACCGTTTCTTATTATTATTATTATTATTATTCTTTTCCTTACGTGATCGTGAACTTGTCCGCCACATTTTTTGAAAACGCTTTGACCAATCAAGATAAAACCTGCTGAGATGGATGGAGGGTCACTCAGAGGTGTGCAATCCACTTTTGAAATTTTCAAGATGGCCGCCATTTTCAAGATGGCTGCCGTTTAAGATTTTTGGGCCCCTCTCAGATCTCAGAGATGGGTGGATGGATTTTAATGAAAATTGGTACACTAGTAGAGTGATCCTTCCTAAGCAACATGCCGAAAAAAAATTTAACGCAAACGCCGCCATTTTAAAATGGCGGCCATTTTACCACACCCGCCCCCTAAAAACGTCAACTTTGTCCGATTTCAACGAAATTTGATTTCTAGACTTATTTTGATGCACTGATTTGAATGGAATACTATCCAAGGCGATTTTGGGCGACTTCTGTGTTGGCATCCCAACACAATCAGCACTAGTTATTATTATTTTTCTCGGTATTCTGGACCGTGAACTTGTCCACCTCATTTTTTCGACATCTTTTAAGGTAGGAAGCTGAATCTTCATATATCAAGAGTATGGAATGGGAGATTGTGCTTTTTGTATTTTTCGTCGAAATCGAACGACTCCTTATAGGTCAAAAAAGGGCCTCAAAATGGCTCCTCGAAACCGAAGTTGAATTTTTACCTGGCATTTCTGATCCGGCAGGGGTAGGTCAAATTCCTTTATGGGGTAAGTGTAGACTTTCAATACCTTTCATTTAAAAAAAAAATTTTGAAAATCGGACTTACCGTTTTCAAAATTTTGCAAAAAAACGAAAATTATTTTTTTTTGTCAAATTGAGTTACCTTTCTTTTTATTTTGTATTTTGTAATAGTTATGTAAAAATTCTCAACTTTGTTATTTCTTAATGAAAATTGGTTTACAAGGTAATAGTGGTATGCCGAGTTCATATTTGGTATCGAAAATTTTTTTTGGCGGCCATTTTCAAAATTGCGGCTAAGATGGCCGCCATTTTCCCGCCAAAATTTAAAATTACTCCGATTTTGATGAAAATTGGTATATAAGGTAATAGTGGTATGCCGATTTGATTTTTGACATCAAAAATTTTTTATCGTCCGCCATTTTCAAAATGGCTGCCATTTCCCGCCAAAATTTAAAGTTACTCCGATTTTGATGAAAATTGGTATATAAGGTAATAGTGGTATGGCGAGTTGATTTTTGACATTAAAATTTTTTCACTGTCGGCCATTTCCAAAATGGCCGCCGTTTCCCGCCAAAATTAAAGTTATTCCGATTTTTATGAAAACTGGTATATAAGGTAATAATGGTATGCCGATTTCATTTTTGACATTAAAATTTTTTCATCGTCGGCCATTTCCAAAATGGCCACCGTTTCCCGCCAAAATTAAAGTTACTCAGATTTTGATGAAAATTGGTATTCAAGGTAAAAGTGGTATTGCGAGTTGATTTTTTACACCAACATTTTTTTTTCGTCAGCCATGTTCAAAATGGCCGCCGTTTCCCGCCAAAATTTTACTTACTCCTATTTTGATGAATATTGGGTATATTAAGTGATCTCAAATGCCAAGAGACATATTGACAAAGAGGGGTACGTGAGGGGACATATATGTGACTCGCTTGCGATCACAATTAGAACTAGTTATTCTTATTTCAATTTCCTATTTATAGATCTAAAGTTTGTCCGACATATCTCGTAAAAACGCTTTGGCGAATCAAGTTGAAACCTTTTTAGATGGTTAGGGGGTCACTCATAGATGGGCCATCGACTTTTAAAATTTTCAAGATGGCCGCCATTTCAAAATGGCCGCCTGCGGAAAAAAGGGGCGGAAAATTTTTTTTGGTCTGATCGTCTTGAAAATGGGTTATCTGGGTAAAGTGGGTATGCTGATTATCATGGTGCGACCGGATTTTTTCTACGACCTGCCAATTTTTGGCAATTAGCCGCCGAAATCGCCAAAAACTCGACTTTGTCAAATATCAATGAAAATTGTTATACTAGATAAAATGATTATGCTGATCACCATTGGGCAAGCACGGTTCTTCAATAAGTAACCAATTTTTGGCAATCCGCCAAAAAAATTGGCAATCTGCCAAAAGTCGCCAAAAATTTAAATTTGTCCAAATTACATCAAAATTTGTATACAATGTAAATTTGATATGCTGATCATCATGAGGCAAGTAAAATGTTTCTATGATTAGCCATGTTTTGGTATTTTGCAATCCGCCAAAATTTGGGGACGGGAGGGGACTTTTATGTGACTTGCTTGCAATCACAATTATAGCTAGTTATTATTCTTCTGATTCTTAATCATGAAGCTGTCCTCCCTAATACAAGAAAACGGTTGAAGAAAATTAAATAACACTTGTTGGATTGGATAGTGGGTCACTCAAAGGTGTGCAATCAAGTTTTGAAATTTTCAAGATGGCCGCCGTTTCAAAATGGCGACCGTCGGAAAAAGTGGGCGGAAAATTTTTTTTTATCGGATCGTCTTGAAAATTTGTCATCTGGGTAAAGCGGGTATGCTGAGTTCAAATCTGCGACCGGATTTGAAATCCGACTTCCGGTTTCAAAATGGCGGCCATTTTACTACACCCGCCCCCTAAAAATGTCAACTTTGTCCAATTTCAACGAAATTTGATTTCTAGACTTATTTTGATGCACTGATTTGAATGGAACTCTATCCAAGGCGATTTTGGGCGACTTGTGTGTTGGCATCCCAACACAATTATACCTTGTTATTATTATTATTCTTATTTCAATTTCCTATTTATAGATCTAAAGTTTGTCCGACATATCTCGTAAAAACGCTTTGGCGAATCAAGATGAAACCTTTTTAGATGGTTAGGGGGTCACTCATAGATGGGCCATCGACTTTTAAAATTTTCAAGATGGCCGCCATTTCAAAATGGCCGCCTGCGGAAAAAAGGGGCGGAAATTTTTTTTTCGTCTGATCGTCTTGAAAATGGGTTATCTGGGTAAAGTGGGTATGCTGATTATCATGGTGCGACCGGATTTTTTCTACGACCTGCCAATTTTTGGCAATTAGCCGCCGAAATCGCCAAAAACTCGACATTGTCAAATATCCATGAAAATTGTTATACTAGATAAAATGATTATGCTGATCACCATTGGGCAAGCACGGTTCTTCAATAAGTAACCAATTTTTGGCAATCCGCCAAAAAATTGGCAATCTGCCAAAAGTCGCCAAAAATTTAAATTTGTTCAAATTACATAAAAATTTGTATACAATGTAAATTTGATATGCTGATCATCATGAGGCAAGTAAAATGTTTCTATGATAAGCCATGTTTTGGTATTTTGCAGTCCGCCAAAATTTGGGGACGGGAGGGGACTTTTATGTGACTTGCTTGCAATCACAATTATAGCTAGTTTTTATTATTTTTTTAGGAAACAAGAAAGACAAAAGGACACACTTCTACCCAAGGAAACAGTTTCTGAGACACAAACCAGCTCTCTGAAAAGACATGACGATAACCTATACGACAGTATTGACTTCACTATCCCAGTTCTAAAAGACAATGCAGTTATTAAGAAAAATAGTTCATTTAGCAATTTAAAGAGTCGATTGTCATCAATAACAAAAAGAAAAGAGCAAAAATCAAAAGAACCCAAGAAAAAGAAGAAAATGTTCGAATTTTCTCTATTGAAAGATTATCGCTTTGCTAGTTTTTGTTTTGCTATTTTATTATTTACAATAGCATCACAATCAGCTTTCGTCTTTCTACCGCCATACATTAAACAAATTGGAGGAGGCGATACGGAAGCAGCATTAACTGTTGTAGTAGCAGGAGTCTCCGATGGAGTTGGACGAATTTTGTCAGGGTTCATACTGGAATTTGAGAGGATCCGTCCATATCGAATGTACATTTACAATTTAAACCTTTTCTTAGTGGCGGTAATTTCTTTTGTTATCCCAAATTTAACTTCTTTTATTCCAATCGCCATCACATGTGCAGTCTATGGTTTTTTAGTGGGTGTTTACATATCTCAAAAATCTGTAGTGATTGTGGACTTACTAGGACCTGAGAAGCTCAATCTGTCGTTTGGAATTATGATACTGTTCCAGGGTATTGGGATGTTTATAGGCCCTACAATAGGAGGTAGGTTCTCAAAGTTATTTTAATCCTTGATTTTAACATGTTTAATACCTTTGCTATTCACATACTGAAAAAATAAAAGTTTTTGTCGGGGGACTTAATTTGCTTAATTTAATTTCACCAAAAAATGAGGAAAACAAAGTAAAATTAAATGAAAGTGAAATACCCATTACCCTTGAAAAATGTTGCCTTTATGAAAAATAGAAATATTTTGCTTTTACAGTACCTTTTACATGTAGCTAGGCCAAAATAAAATATATGATTGTTTCCTATTGCTTAAACTTTTTATTTTATCATAATATTTTTCTGTTATTAATATTTTTTTTTCTTAGTTTATATTGAATTAAAAGACTAAATTCTCATGCCAAAATACATTGAAGGAATGAAGACAAACAAAAATCGGATTAACTGGAAACGCACATATATTTTATCTCGGCCCAATAAAAAAATCTTGATGGATTTAGAATACTCTTACATGCATTTTTTTTTTCACTGATATAACTTGCTTACTTCTGTAAATAATATGATACAGGTTAAACCTGAAAAGCTCCCGCAGATTAAGTAACTTTCTTGTATATGGTTCCTCATAATTAAAGCAAGAACTCATCATCTTTCAATAACAGCAAAAAACACAAGCTTTTGCATGAATTTAAAAAAGGAACGCAACTGCAAAAAGAACAAGGAAGTGAATTTGTGCGGACCTCGCAGAGAACACCCTTAGAATTTCTACTTTCATTTACGAATTCAAAGCCGGCTAGAGAGAAATTAACAAAAACAAATATGTTAACTGGGGACAAAGTAAATGTAATGAATGCAGGAAATGAAATTTGTCTGCTGAAACATTCAAGGTATTTGTTTGGTTTTAGGGGGGTCTTGTTTCGCGAAAATTAAAATTACAGGTTCCCGCGCTTCTGTCATTTTGTTATGATGGGCGCGACCTCTAGTGATAAGAATGGACGCCAAAATAGTAGTACTTTTTTTTCAGTTCTTTATATTTAAAACATTTCATTGCTGGAAATACTTGAAAAAAAAAATTTAATACAATAACTATGTTTATTATTTTTTTAAATTGAAAATTACAAAAAAGGAATTTAATTTTGCATTCCGTGTTATTGGGTGCGGATTTCTGACTAGCTTATACGTCTTCCGGTTTAAGGCATCATACTCATCATCGGGAGCTTATAAAATGTGAATCATTCTAAAAGAGCCTTTATTTTATCTTCGTATAAAATTTTAAGTTATTTGTATACCAGTACATGCTGTTGTATAAACTTTATTTAACAATGTCAAACTATTAGGCGTCCGCATTCTTGATGCAGGGACCTTGAGTGCTTACATTAAAATTACAGTAAGGCAAAAAAAGTATTTGTGTTGCCAATCTATCACCAGAGGGAGCGTCTATCAACACTGACCTCTATACTATCAGGCTAAGAATTGTGGGTAATTTCCAAAAATTCGGGGATTGAATATCATTAAAATATTTCCCATGATCCTTAACGCCATAGTATAGAGGTCAGTGTTGATAGACGCTCCCTCTGGAGATAGATTGTTTGTGTTGCTGGTTTCATGTCTGAAATACATGTAATAGGGTCTGAAGGTAGGAATAGGCTAGGGTCCCCATTAAAAACTAAGGTAGGTAGGGCCAGATTCAGGCCTATTTTTTTTCTTTGGAAAAAACCTATATACTGGTGCAATATATAGTGTATTATTACTCTATTTCAGGTTTGATAAAAGATATAAATGGAGAATACAACTATAGCTTTTATTTTGGAGGAGCAGCCTTGCTTGCTGGTGGTCTCATCTTGCTTCTTTCTAATGTCAGACATTATGTTCTGTGTAAAAGATCAGGGCAGTCTCATTTAGTACATAAATTGGAGTTATGAAAATGTTCATTAAAAAAAATTCTCCATGTTTAAAAGTTGGGTTACATGATTGTCTTGATTTGGATTCAGTCATTTTTATACGACCGCAAAAAATTTGCGGACGTATTATGGTATGATGTCGTCGTCGTCGTCGTCGTCGTCGTTGTCTGTTAACTTTTTAGTGTTTCCACAATAACTTTAGTTCCAGTTATCCGATTGCTATGAAACTTTACAATGATGTTCCTTACCATAAAAGGATGCATGGGATTGATTTTGGGGGTCCCCCCATTTTTCGTTTAGAAATTAGGGGCCAAAAAAGGGCCAAAAATACTACTTTTTTGTTTGTTTCCACAATAACTTTAGTTCTAGTTATCCAATTGCTATGAAATTTGACAGTGATGTACCTTACCATACAAGGATGAATGGGATTGATTTTGGGGGTCCCCCCTTTTTTTGTTTCGAAATTAGGGGCCCAAAAGGGGAAAAAAATTCAAATACTTTACTTGTTTCCACCATAACTTTGGTCCTAGTTGGCCTATTGCTGTGAAATTTGTCAAGAATGTTTCTTACAATAAAAGAATGAACCTGATGAATTTTTGCGCCCCCTTTTTTCTCCGTTGTGTAATTAGGGGCCAAAAGGGGCCAAAATAAAAACTTTTTTATTTGTGGTCCGATTTTGAAATTTTTTTTTGTACATGTTTGTTCTTGTCAAATAGCGGATACAAAATTAAGAATTAAATTTTGCGACTCCCCCTTTTTCCCCCTATTACGTAATTAGGGGCCAAATGGGGCCAAAATCGAAACTTTTTTATTTGTGGTCCGATTTTGAAATTTTTTGTTTGCAAGTTTATTTTTGTCAAGTAGCGAATCCAAATTTGAGAATTTATTTTTGCGACCCCCCACCCCTTTTTCACCTGTTACGTAATAAGGGGCCAAAAGGGGCCGAAATTGAAACTTTTTTATTTCTGGTCGATTTTGAAAATTTTTTTTGCATGTTTGTTCTTGTCAAATAGCGGGTACAAAATTAAGAATTAATTTTTGCGACCCCCCCTTTTTTCCCCTTATTACGTAATTAGGGGCCAAATGGGGCCGAAATTGAAACTTTTTTATTTCTGGTCCGATTTTGAAAATTTTTTTTGCATGTTTGTTCTTGTCAAATAGCGAATACAAAATTAGGAATTAATTTTTGCGACCCCCCCCTTTTTCCCCCTATTACGTAATTAGGGGCCAAATGGGGCTTTTTTATTTGTGGTCCAATTTTGAAATTTTTTTTTGCAAATTTATTCTTGTCAGGTAGCGATTCTAAATGTAAGAATAAATTTTTTGGGCTGTAATCATAATTTAAAAAAAATTCTGGTTCGATTTTTAATTTTTTCCCCAAACATTATTCTTTTAAAGAGTAGAATACAACATTCAAAATTTATATTTTTAGCCCCTGGGTTGAAAGTCCATCAGAGAAGCATGTGTCAAAAACCTTTGTCAGTCCACCATGGGCTACATGTGTCCAGAACAATAGACTATCCATATTAGGCCTAAAACGTACAGGGTTCAACATGTTGCGGTCGTATCATGCTGCGCTCGGCGAAGCTTTTTATTCTCGTATATTTTTAAAAAGGACCTCAAATCATCAATTCATCATTTGTTAAATGTATATACCATGTATGCACAAAGCATGGAATTTTTAATTGAAAAGAATTCTTTAGTGAAGAAAGATAGGATATAAGTTAATATGCTTGAGACAAGATCAGCATAATTAAATATTTAAACATGTTAAATGTGACTGTCTCAAGTGAAATTGGTGCTTAAAAGAAACCATAGATCTGATACATTTCAATATATATAGATATATACTTCAAAATTGACATGAAAAAATCAACACCAGGGGAGATAATTTCAGAATAATTTAGTGTTTGTCTTGCTTGTGATAGTTGTTTCTTGACTGATGGAAGTTAGGACTAATAATCATCACTATCTCAAGAACTATATGTCTTATGTTGTTTGAAATATGTATGCATTTGCCCCTGTAATAAAATGTAGCTTAATTAATACAGTTGAATCTTATGTTTTTGTCTTGCCTGCAAAGTAAAGCAGAGCATTGGTGTCCCTTAACTGGCAGCAACTGGCGATTGGGGCAGCGACATACGGTAAACTATCAATAAAAGTTATAAGAGAATCTCGTTATAACAAGAACTATAAGTCATAAGTTGATGAAACTTGGTATGCATATGTCCTAGTAAATGTAGAAGCTAGACACAGTTTCATTACCATCTTTTGACCTTTATGTTCTAGCTGAGTGACTTTAACAGTTTTCTATTCATATGATAGCAATGTTAAAGCCTTAAAATTTCTGGAAAAATAAGTCCTTGGTTGGTGCAACTTGGTATGCATATGTCCTACTAGATTTCAAATGTTTTGACTGACTTGGATTTTCAAATTGAATGACTTTGACCATAGGGACCATTTTCAATACATGAAATAGCAATTTTTTAAGTTTTATGAGCACCTTCATATCTCAGTTACAATAAGCCCTTCTGTCCTAGGTTGACCTAGGTTGATGAAACTTTGTATGCACAGCGCTATTAGCAGTTTTGCATAGTTGCACCCCAATCTTATGACCTTAAACTTTAACTTAATTGATGGTAGGTTTTTTCATCAGAGCTTAACTGTTACAACTGTATGGCACACTGTTTTCATATTTATTTGCTATATAAGATATCTCATATCATATATTAAAGATATTTCATATATTATATCTCATATAATGTATAAGATATCTAATATATTATATGAGATATCTCATACAATATATAAGATATCTTATATTGTATATGAGATATCTCTATTAGTATATAGGATATTTACAACGGATAATTAAAAGAAATATCTCATATTCTGTATGAGATATCTCATATACTATATGAGATATCTCATATAATTTTTAGCTCACCTGGCCAAAGGCCATGTGAGCTTATGCCATCACTATGCGTCCGTCGTTGTCCATTAACAATTTCAAAAATCTTCTTCTCTGAAACCACTGAACCAATTCAATAAAAAACATGGCCGCTGTTACTAAAAATAAAACATAGGGTAAAATCACTTAAAATGACTTATAACTCAGCAACCATAACAGATAGAAAAAATCCGAAGGATCTTAGGCTCTTCAGACTCAAAAGTACTACTAATGTCTCTTTTAGATCAAAGTTGTCAGATGACCCTTGATAGGGGTTATGGCCCTTTAAAGGTCAAAAATAGCGTTTTTCATGTTTTTGGCTTATAGAGTGAAAACTATTGCAGATAGAGAAAAGCTGTTGCTTGGCTAAATATTAAGCTCATTTAGCTGTACAAAAGTCTCCATAAGGTTGAAGTTGTCAGATGACCCCTTATAGGGATTACAGCCCCTTAAAGGCGAAAAAAGGTGTTTTTGGCCTATAAAATAAAATCTATTGCAGATAGAGAAAAGATGTTGATTGCTTAAATGTTCAACTCATTTTGCTCTACAAAAGTCTTCCTAAGGTCAAAGTTGTCAGATGACCCTTTATAGGGGTAACAACCCCTTAAAGGCAAAAAATTGTGTTTTTGTCCTAAAAAATGAAAACTATTGCAGATAGAGAAAAGCTGTTGCTTGCTTAAATGTTCAGCTCATTCAGCTCTACAATAGTCTTTATGGGGTCAAAGTTGTCAGATGACCCCTATTAGGGTTGCAGCCCCTTTAATGAGAAAAATCGTGTATTTGGCCTAGTATAGAATGAAAATCATTGCAGATAGAGAAAAGCTGTTGCTTGCTTAAATGTTCAGCTCATTCAGCTCTACAAAAGTCTATGTAGGGTCAAAGTTGTCAGATGAACCCTTATAGGGGTTACAGCCCCTTAAAGGCAAAAATAATGTTTTTGGCCTATAGAATGAAAACTATTGCAGATAGAGAAAAGCTGTTGCTTGCTTAAATGTTCAGCTCATTTAGCTCTACAAAAGTCTCCAGATAAGGTCAAAGTTGTCAGATGACCAATTAAAGGGGGTACAGCCCCTTAAAGGTGAACAATAGCGTTTTTTCATGTTTTGACCTATAGAATGAAAACTATTGCAGATAGAAAAAAGCTGTTGTTTGTTTAAATGTTCAGCTTATTTAGCTCTTCAAAAGTCTCCATAGGGTCGAAGTTGTCAGATAACCCCTTATAGAGGTTACAGCCCCTTAAAAGTTGAATAATAGTGTTTTTTGCCTATATAGAATGAAAACTATTGCAGATAGACATGATAGAGAAAAGCTTTTTCATGCTTAAACATTCAGCTCATTTAGTTATACAAAAGTCTTCATATAGGCTTGACATCAAGACCAGGTGAGCGATTCAGGCTCCTGTGAGCCTCTTGTTTAAAGATATCTCGTATATTAAACGAGATATTATGAGATATCTCTTTCAATTATTCGTTTATATATCTTACATAGTTATAGAGATATCTCATATACGATATAAGATATCTTTTATATGAAAAGAGACATCTCATATATATAAGATTTCTTTTGACCTTAATCTTGATTTTTCGTTTTAATGACTGACAGTTTTCAGTACCTTACAACAGCAGTGTTACCTTTGAGTAAAAAAAATATATGTCAAAACGTATAAGACCTATGCTTATGAGCTTGGTATGATGAACTATTATGCCTTAGTAATAGCCCATAATACAGTTGTACCATGTATTTCAAAACTAATGTCAGTACAATCAATCTGGACGTAATTAAATATATAGACTTGCCTTAGTATATTAGCTCATAGTTCACCCCTATATCAGATAATGAGATGTGTAATAGTATACGCGACACATCCCACATAAATAAGCGGCAATTTGAAAAGACCACAATCAACAGCCTTCTTAAACAAGGAACAATAAGTACAAACAGAAGCTTTGTCAAAGATTCCTGGCTTGGGACAAGCACATATAGATGTGGCGGGGTTAAACTTTTTGGGGGTCCAACCTTCTTTCTATCAATGAGCCCTAACAAAGCACCGAAATTTCAAGAGACTACAAGAACAAAAAATTGGTAGAGAATCTCTCTGTAGAACAAGCCATAAACATTTGGATGGTTTGGGTTTTTTTTTCTCTTGGAACGAGTAGATCATTAAAAATCATAAAAAAACTGATGGAAATGCTTAACTGAATCATATTTATCTTGTTCTACTGCAGCAAAACTTTTGACTTTTAAGGTTGTACACCTGAAATCCGAATATGCACAACTTAGATATCCATTAGTACATGTACATACTGATGTATAACATAGTTATTTCAAAAAGACTTTAGTTATTTTGTCATCAATGAATCTACAGAAAGTTAAAACTGCTAAATATTGTCAGAAAAGCGAATGCTCATTCAACTGAAATTAAAGCATCCGAAACATATTTGTACAGTTTGGTTTACGTGTTTTTCAGCAGACCACCGGAATTCGTATGATTTGATACATTTATACGGTCAAACTCATCTTTTGTTGATATTGGAAATAATAATCTCTCCTCTTCGATGAAAAATTGAATGCATGCTTGGACCGTTGCCTGACTGCAATCGCATAATTATGTTCTTAGTGGAATATGGGGGAATCAGTCGGGGGGGGGGAGGAGAAATTCTGTATTTGAAATTAATCAAAAATCACAAACTCACAAGGATGCAAACTTAGTCGGTTGTATAAATGAAGCTCATGCAATCTAACGAATTGCAATAGGTCTCCCTAAGCATATTCCCCTGGGATGTCCCCTCTCGACTTTTCAAAAAAACAGGAAGTAGATGACTCCTGACCTTGAAAGACTGGGTCACAACACAAGTCATTGTGCTAATTTTGTACATACCAAATTTGAAATCAATACTCTCTGAGTAAAGGAATAGAATTCTGTTATGAAAATTTTCAAGTTTTGACCTTTTAAATAGTCTTTAAGCCGGTCAGCAAATTAAAGAAAACAAGAAAAAGATAATCGACTGGCCAGGGAAGGGGAAAACGGGCTCTCATCGCTTCAAAGCTGCGTCATAGATTTTTAATTAAACCATAGATGAAAAGTTACAGAAAAAATTCAAAAATTTTCGTTTTGATACTTTCAAGACTTTTCATGGTGGTGTTATAGTTTTGCGCAGGATCTAAATTATGACTAAAACGTTGAAAATCGGATTTCTACTACACCTTCAGATAGTAACAGGCTCAGCGGGGTACAACTGCCTTGAACGTCTCTGTAAATCAGAAAATAAAAGAGAAGGGATCTGGAGCATACTGTAAACCAACTAATTTTCGCGTGTATCACGAGGAGCAGAAAATCGTCGTGAATGTGCTTATTTTCATAGCAATATAACTGTTGTTACGAAGAATCGCGAAAATAAATAACCGGTAAATCGCCCTGTGACCCAAAAACACTAAATGAAGTAGTCGCGAAAATTACTTTAGGATTGGGCTTGAATCATTTGTAGTTTATTTTCAATCCAGGGGCCAATTGTAAAACAGCGAACAGCGCCCGCTGGTCACATTGAAGGCTGCTGGCTGTTTTCCAATGTAGATTTTTTAAATTTACGTTTATATTACTTTAAACATATTTATTTACCCTGGATTGGGAAACAAGCTTAATGCTTATATTAATCCCTCTCCAGCTAGCAGATTGCGAGTGTGGCCTTTGTAGCGGCCCCCATTGAGCCTACTCTTATCGAACTCTACAAAGGGGTTTTTAACGTGCATGGGGTATTGCTCTCCCATACACGGGACAACCTTTTTTCGTCCCTTCCGAAGGACTAGCATCGGTTCTTGAGACCATCCTCGCAAATGGTGTCAAGAGAGAGTCGGAAAATAGGTTCATGAAATTTTCACCCCTGACGAGGATCGAACCACGAACCACGGTGTTAGTAGCCCGACGCGTTAACCACTACACCACCGGCTCTCTTTATTTACGTTTATATTGTAGGTTAATTGTGTCGCTGCTTACACTTATTCCACATCTTTCTTCTACTGGTATACAGTATGCTACTTGCATGGCACGTTTAAACAACGAAAAGTAGCATATTGCTTGTATATCTGTTCTTCGACCTAAAGTCGGCAGGATGACCCCTTGTGGTCCAAAGCAAAGGAAACACTACAGCTAGTCTATTAATATATGGCCCGCGGTAATATTCAGAGGCGGATCCAGAGATTCTGAAAAGAGGGGGCCCACTGACTGGCCTAAGAGGGGGCCCGCTTTGGTCACGCTTCAATGATTTCCTATATATTCAACCAAATTTTTCCGCCAAAAGGGGGGGGGGCCGGGCCCCCCAGGGCCCCCCCCCCTGGATCCGCCTATGATATTCAACGTGCGTCAGTTGAAACATGCATGGTCGACTGGAACTTTTTGATATCAATTATTTCATTGATATCATAAAAAAAACTCACCAAAAACAATAAACAACATATGAAGATCTGCATGATGATCGAATGATTCAGCTGGTGTAAGCTTTAATAACCCGCCATTTAAATTGTTAACTATTGACGATTGGGGTGAGATGGGATACTAAGTCACGGGTCCTAAACTGATAGAATAATATATCCGGTAACTCCGGAACTAAGTCATCTCGTTGTTGGAAACCGTACAAAACAACCGCTTCAGTCATGACAAGGTATGACATTTCTTTATTTTTCACTACTAGCTGCTCAAATAATTCAATGCAAAGTATGCCTATTCTAAGAAGAACGGTTATAAGATTTGTCCAGTGTAGGCACTTTTTCAAATTGTTTTTTGTAATTTTCGTGAAAAGCGGACAAACGTGGAGTTTTACGATAAAATTCTTAACTATGTGTAAAAGTATTTAAAAAAACAAATACATTCCAAGCCCCAAAGTGTCAAATTTATGATTTATAACACGAAAAGGAACAAATACTTACAATCAGGCTGTTTGTTTATTTACATTGTTGAAAGTTCATTAATTATGACGGTATAAGCAGAAATCTTCTGAGAAATTCTTGGAATAAGCCGCTAGGAATTGGGGAAAGTTATGTATCAATTGAAAATACATGTAGTTATGTTTTTGACAGATGTCTGCAAAAGATGAGATTAAGCCAAGGTATCGTGATCCACTCCGGCGGCGTCGGCGTTGATAATAGTTAAAGTTTTTGAAGAATTAAGTCTGTTTTATGCGATCAAGTAATGGTAAACCTTTAATATTGATATAAAATATCTGGTATGCAGTTACAATAGCATACGTACAGATGATAAGCAATCGATTTTCATGCTACTGCAGTCACGGTCTACTGGCCCCGAAACTTTTTGCTGATTCGGCCAATGTTGACCTTTTTTCTTAAGTCTGTTAATAGCACAGCTCACGTACCACCAGCCTACATGAAAGGATCTTAAACCAAAGCAGAAAATTATACACCCATATCCCTCACACCGATATGCTGTAACACAGCATAGCCAGCAGCATCACAAATCATGGAAAATCCAAAAACTTATCTTAACTTCTCCATTACGATTTTAGACACATAAGCCCCTGATAGAGACCAAACTGATATAATTGGTTGACGACATATTTTAAAATCTACAAGAAGAGAAACAACCAAAACATACTCATTATGCAGACCTCGCAAAGGCATTCGATAAAACTAACACTTGCTTTCTCATACATTAATTTATGACATTGTTAACAAAACCGTAATAATGGACCAAAAGCTGACTATCAGAAAGTAAACAGCCCGCAGTCATACTAGTAGATCGAGTAACTTCCGATCAATGCAGTCAGTGTAGACACTGGTGTCCCCCAGGTTCAGCATTAGGACTAAGACTCTTCATCTATTATATCAACGACCTACAGTCTCGTCTTAGCTCCACAATACGCTTATTCGCTGATGATACGATTGCATTTATACCTGCCAATATCAAATGCTCAAGATGTGGAAGCAAAACAAGAGGACCTTAATCAACTAGACCAGTGGGAAGAAGACTGGTGCATGAAGTTACACCCTGATAAATGCACAGCCCAAATTATCATTAATAAACGCAAACTTAAATTATAGAGCCAAACAATCAACTTCATGGTCATACTTTAAAACTAGAAGCAGTAGAATTAGCAAAATATCTTGGACTCACCTTCACCAATAAACTACTTTGACAAGAGCACATAAACAACACATGTAACAAATTTAACAAAACCATCAGCTTCATATGCAGAAATCTGATTGGAAGAAAAGGCATATATTTCATTTGACTCCTAGTTCAATCAATCAGTACTGTTTTGACAAATATAAACAGTGCAATAAAAATCAAATTAAGTCTGGACACCAACAGTTACAAATAAAGATCCAGTGCACGCAATATTATACTCACTGTAAAGTGACAACCCCTATAAGATCATAGAAGGGACTCGAAACTCCTCATAATGTATATGAAATTGATCGAGGGCTTGTACCCATACTTAAACTCAACAGGCTTACATGACACCTGAGAACATTAAGAACAAGGAACAACAGAGCATTTCAAACAGCAGAATCGATACCAGGAAATTTGATTCCTTTCCCATCAAAGTTCGTGCTAGGAATGCACTACCACCAGACATTGTAGAACCGGACAACATGTTTAATGTCCCGATTATGTCTGCAATATCGCTGACGGGACATTAAACAAACAACAATCAACCAATGAACCGTCAGGCTCACTTGTAAATAGTTTTAAACAATTGAATTTTTTTTAATATTATCAATATTGCGGTCTCCAATTTATTCTTTTGTTTAAACAAGAATAAATCATCCACATGTATCAAAAGACCCCTTAGCCTATAATTTTCAATTTTTATTATAAGTAGGGCATGCGCATTAGTCAACATTGCATAATCTTTGAAACAACCAGGCAACTGAAAGGCAGAAAAAAGCGGATTTAACAACCACATATGATTCAGCAAAATCTGTTGAACGGATTCAAAGCAGATGACATATACTAAGTCCCTCCGTTGTGGTGCGGCGATAGACCATTTATTAATATGAATCAAATAAATCTTATGGTAGTGGAATAGCACATGAATATCCGTTTTCCATATCCTATGGGCTTAATATGGCGTTTTCCAAATTTATTATGCTTATGTTGTTTTATTGTTCGATAGATATCATAATATCTATATAATTTGCTTGAAAGCAATCAGGAACCATCACAAAAATCATTGCATATATCAAATTTAACTTAGGCGACTTCAAAAATGATTAATTTCTATAAATTTACTTTTAGGTGTGTGTCTCGGAAACCTTTGTCCTTGTTTCACTGTTTAACTAATTGACCCAGATTTTCCCTGTTTAATCAGTTACTTTTAAGAACTTATTACCTGAAGCTTCCATATATTTTCATTTTCATATGGAACCATTTTCATGTGTAAAATGCATTTTTTAAGAGCCGAATTGATACGTTTTCCAAAAATTTAAAGCTTAACAAGCCATTTACCAACAAAATGAATCTATCAGTTTCTCCCGCGTGTAAGTAAATGCATGATTCGCCACCGTGTGTTAGTTATGAATATAAAAAGAATCATTAAATGTGTCTGTAATATCTGCGTTACATTTCAGGAATATCCATCATAAGGGGTTTTTTTTAGCTTCTGGTAACGCTACGCAGGAGTCCACTTAAAACCAGCTGTTTGATCCGCTGCAGTTCCATTCGCTATAACTTAAAATCAGCTGTTTGATCCGCTGCAGTTTCCTCCGCTATCTAAAAATCAGCTGTTTGGTCAGAAGCAGTTCCCTCCGCTAACTAACAATCAGCTGTTTGACTCGCTGCAATCTCCTCTGCTCACTTAAAATCAGCTGTTGGATGTTCCGCTCAGTTGAATTAGCTGTTGGATCAGCTGCTCTTCGTTCTGCTTACTTAACATCTACTGTTGGATCCGCTGCAGTTCCTCTGCTCACTACAAATTAGCTGTTGGATCAGCTGCGGTTCCCTCCACTAACTTAAAATCAGCTGTTTAATCCGCTGCAGTTCCATCCGCTCTGCTGTTTGATCATCTGCAGTTCACTCCGCTAACTTAAAATCAGCTGTTTAATCCGCTGCATACAGTTTCCTCCGCTAACTTAAAATCAGCTGTTTAATCCGCTGCATACAGTTTCCTCCGCTAGCTTAAAATCAGCTGTTTAATCTGCTGCAGTTCCCTCCGCTCTCTCATCATCAGCTGTTTGATCCACCGAAGTTCCCCCTGCTAACTAAAAATCATCAGTTTGACTCGCTGCAGTTTCCTCCGTACACTAAAAATCAGCTGTTTGATCATCTGTAGTTCCCTCCGCTAACTTAAAATCAGTTGTTTGATCCGCTGCAGTTTCCTCCGCTTACTAAAAATCAGCTGTTTGGTCAGAATCAGTTCCCTCTGCTAACTACATGAATAAGGTATCAACTTTTTTTGGTTGAATTTTAACAATGATTGATTATATGCCGACTTCATAAGCAAGAATTAAAAAATCAATTAACTGATTGTTTTTCATCAAACCATGAAAATTGGTAGCCATTAAAATAAATGAATCCATATTATTTTCTTGCTATCAAGTTTTAAACCAATTTGAAGTTATGATGGACTGCTCTACTTAGTTTTAATCTACCTTTTATCCAAGGCTGTAAATTTTGAAAATTTGGCAATGTTTGATTATACATTTTAAAAGGCATCCAAATATTTCCTAATTTGCAGTGAGTTCTGTCTTTGAAGTTAACGAATACAGACGGAACAACGACGACTGCATCAAACGTGCGCAAATTTTTTTAAGGTCGTATAAAAACATAGACAAACACTATTTTTTAACCTTAAAAGGCCATAGGCCCTAAACAAGTTAGTCATCGAACAACATTGACCTAATTGTGAATGTCATAGAGCGAAATGAGCTAAAGGTTTCAGCAAGAAAGAGCTTGTCTGTCTTTGCAATAGTTTTCATTCTAAAAGTTTAAATGAAATGGGGAAAAAAACAAACGTTATTTTTGCTGTTTAAGGATGCTCGCTGGTCTTGTTTTGTTATATCTCCCAAACACTGTTTGGGAGATATATTGTTTTTACTCTGTTTCTTATTATTATGTCTCCCAAACAAAGTTTTGGGAGACATATTGCTTTTGTACGGTTTCTTATTATGTCACTCCACATCGTGGATGTGACATGTTGTTATTCTACGTTTCTTCTTATTATGTCACTCCACATCGTGGATGTGACATGTTGTTATTCTATGTTTCTTCTTATTATTATTATTATTATTATTATTATTATTATTCTCCTTCCAATGAATTTTGTCCAGGGATTTTCGAGGAAACGGCTTGATCAATTGTTTTGAAAATTTAAATGTAATTAGACTATCATTTGAATTTATATCAAATTTATTTTTTTAGTCAATCAAAGCAGCCATTTTTAAATTTTATTGATTTTAAAATTCAAAAATTCCCATAGGTTTAACATTGGCTGGCAGAAAGCCAAGTTGGTATTGATTTTCTCAGTTAACATGCGTCGTCTGCTACAGGTAAATAATGAGTTTTGTCCAAAGCTTTTTGAGAAAACCTTTTGATTAAATGTTTTGAAATTTTAAGTATGCTTAGGCTATAATTTAAAGTTTTATCAATTTTTTTTTAAGTTGATCGAAGCAGGCATTTTCAAATAATCACCAATTAAAGATTTTCTGTTTTCCCCATAGGATTAACATTGACTGGCAAAATGCCAAGTTAGTATTGATTTTCTGTCAAGATTTAGTCATTTCTATTTATAAACATACCATGATGACTCATGGAAAATCTTGTTAGGACAAAGGTAAAGGTCATGATGACATATTGTAATGTACTTAATAAACTTTACCAAGGTCATGATGACATATAGTAATTCAAATAGCTTATAACCTGTACTTAATAAACTTTGTGAAGGTCATGATGACATATTGTAATGTACTTAATGAACTTTGCAAAGGTCATGATGACATATAGTAATTCAAATAGCTTATAAGCTGTTCTTAATAAACTTTGTGAAGGTCATGATGACATATTGTAATTCAAATAGCTAATAACATGTACTTACATGTAATTAACTTTGCAAAGGTCATGATGACATATAGTAATACATTCAAATAGCTTATAACATGTACTTAATAAACTTTGTGAAGGTCATGATGACATATTGTAATTCAAATAGCTAATATAACATGTACTTGATAAACTTTGCACAGAGCTTTGTACATGGACTTTTTAACTTTACACACAAAATGGAGTGACATATGCTATTTCTAGAAATGGCATTTATATCTAGTTATTATTATTATTATTATTATTATTCCAATGAATTTTGTCCGAGTGTTTTTGAGAAAACTACCCGACCAAAAGACTGGAAATTTTAAATGCACGTAGACTTTAGTTTGAATTCATTCCTGAAACTTTTTTTTCAAAATCAAAGCAGCCATTTTTAAATTATATCGATTTTAAAATTTTAAAATTCCCATAGGTTTAACATTGGCTGGCAGAAAGCCAAGTTGGTATTGATTTTCTCAGTTAACATGCGTCGTCTGCTACAGGTAAATAATGAGTTTTGTCCAAAGCTTTTTAAGAAAACCACTTGATTAAATGTTTTGAAATTTAAAGTATGCTTTAATAGACTATAATTTAAATTTTTATCAGTTTTTTTTTTAAGTTGATCGAAGCAGGCATTTTCAAATAATCGCCAATTAAAGATTTTCTGTTTTTCCCATAGGATTAACATTGACTGGCAAAATGCCAAGTTAGTATTGATTTTCTGTCAAGATAGCATCATATCTATTTATAAACATATCATTATGATGACTCATGGAAAATTTTGTTAAGACAAGGTCATGATGACATATTGTATGCTAGGTTTGTATTGATTTTCTGTCAACATGTGTCATCCTGATACAATTATGTCTATTAATAAACCTATCATTGAGTAATACAAAGGTAAAGTTCATGATGACATATTCTATTTGACAGAGCTTATAACATGCACTTAATAAACTTCACACACAAAGTGGAGTGACATCTGCTATTTCTTGAAATGGCATTTATATCTAGTTATTATTCTTCTTCTTTCTTTTTTCTTTCTTTCTTTTTTCTTTCCGTGCTAGTTTGTCCGCGCGTTTTCTCAGAGATGCATTGCCCTATTAATATGAAACTTTGGGATGATAAAAAGGGTGACCTGAAGTTTTGTAAACAACTTTTTAAATTTTCAAAATGGCCGCCGTTTTCTTGAAAACAGGAAAAGGTCATTATATAGGGCATTGCAATATATCGGTAACCTAGGTGCGCAGGGTTCTGAAACTTTGTAGGGTGATAGAGCAAAACATTCTATTTAATAATACGAAAAAAAAATTTGAAGCGATATTTACGGTTTTCGAGATATAAATGAAAATGTGATTTAAAGGGAGATAATCGGGTCAAAATCTTAATAAAATTTTTGAAGTTGTCTGATTATGATGAAAATTGGTATACTGATAGATTATGATGTTGCGAGTAATATTCTATAACTAAAATTAAAATTCGACAATGGTGGCCATTTTGAATCCAAGATGGCCGCCGAAATTTCAAAGTTGTCTGATTATGATGAAAATTGGTATACTGATAGATTATGATGTCGCGAGTAATATTCTATAACTAAAATTAAAATTCGACAATGGTGGCCATTTTGAATCCAAGATGGCCGCCCAAATTTCAAAGTGGTCTGATTATGATGAAAATTGGTATACTGATAGATTATGATGTTGCGAGTAATATTCTATAACTAAAATTAAAATTTGATGATGGCAGCTATTTTGAATCCAAGATGGCCGCCGAAATTTCAAAGTTGTCTGATTATGATGAAAATTGGTATACTGATAGATTATGATGTCGCGAGTAATATTCTATAACTAAAATTAAAATTCGACAATGGTGGCCATTTTGAATCCAAGATGGCCGCCCAAATTTCAAAGTGGTCTGATTATGATGAAAATTGGTATACTGATAGATTATGATGTTGCGAGTAATATTCTATAACTAAAATTAAAATTTGATGATGGCAGCTATTTTGAATCCAAGATGGCCGCTGAAATTTCAAAGTTGTCTGATTATGATGAAAATTGGTATACTGATAGATTATGATGTTGCGAGTAATATTCTATAACTAAAATTAAAATTCGACAATGGTGGCCATTTTGAATCCAAGATGGCCGCCCAAATTTCAAAGTGGTCTGATTATGATGAAAATTGGTATACTGATAGATTATGATGTTGCGAGTAATATTCTATAACTAAAATTAAAATTTGATGATGGCAGCTATTTTGAATCCAAGATGGCCGCCGAAATTTCAAAGTTCTTGCACGCCAGATTGCGCATGAATAGCAGTTCCTTGAAGGAGCACCTGTTCAGGCGAAATCTGGCGGACAGTCCAAATTGTGCGTGTGGACTTCGAGAGAGCAACAGCCACTATCTTATTGATTGCCAAAATTATCGAGATTTACGTCAGACAACTATTTACTCCTTGTCTTTTAACGTACAAATAAACTTGAAATTATTGCTTTATGGTTCAGATGCTCTATCTGTTGACCAAAATACTGAATTGTTCATTAAGGTGCAAGACTTTATATTAAGAAGTAAACGTTTTATTGATTAGTAACATAAAGCATTTCAATCTGTTCATATTCCAATTACCAAGGTTTCCCTTTTTTTTCTCAATATATCTCCTGTCGCTCTTTCATTTTTTTTTATTTTTTTTATTTTATTTTATTATTTTTTCTTTTCTCATCCTACCCGAATACTGTTTTTTTTTTCTTTCAGTTGAATGTAAGATATTGTACTATTTTGAGCATGTGATAATCATCATTCTTATTTATGTTTATATATGTCATGTAACTTGGAGACGGATTCACATAAGCGTAAGCTTGTTTCCGAATCCATATGATGTACTTTGTGTTTGTATCATATATGTAAATATTTTCAAATAAAATACGTTTAAATTAAATTAAATTTCAAAGTTGTCTGATTATGATGAAAATTGGTATACTGATAGATTATGATGTCGCGAGTAATATTCTATAACTAAAATTAAAATTCGACAATGGTGGCCATTTTGAATCCAAGATGGCCGCCCAAATTTCAAAGTGGTCTGATTATGATGTAAATTGGTATACTGATAGATTATGATGTTGCGAGTAATATTCTATAACTAAAATTAAAATTTGATGATGGCAGCTATTTTGAATCCAAGATGGCCGCTGAAATTTCAAAGTTGTGTGATTATGATGAAAATTGGTATACTGATAGATTATGATGTTGCGAGTAATATTCTATAACTAAAATTAAAATTCGACAATGGTGGCCATTTTGAATCCAAGATGGCCGCCGAAATTTCAAAGTTGTCTGATTATGATGAAAATTGGTATACTGATAGATTATGATGTTGCGAGTAATATTCTATAACTAAAATTAAAATTCGACAATGGTTGCCATTTTGAATCCAAAATGGCCACCAAATTTCAAAATGGTATGATTATAATGAAAATTGGTATACTGATAGATTATGATGTTGCGAGTAATATTCTATAACTAAAATTAAAATTTGACAAAGGCAGCCATTTTGAATCCAAGATGGCCGCCAAAATTTCAAAATGCTCCGATTTACATGAAATTTGATTTTTAAGGGTTTTTTGACATGCTGAAGAGAATAGTGGCAATGGGAGTTTGTTTGGGAGACATTCGTGTTTGCATCCAAACACAATCATACCTAGTTATTATATCTCCCAAACACTATGTTTGGGAGATATATTGTTTTTACTCTGTTTCTTATTATTATTATTATTAAGTCTCCCAAACGAAGTTTGGAGACTTATTGTTTTTACTCAGGTTTTTCAGATTTTTTTGACAATGAACTTGTCCGACCGGTTTCTCCGAGATGGTTTTTCGGATCAAAACCATACTTGGTATATGAGTTATTCATGTTATGAAGGTGTGCACAAAACTTTCGAATTTTTCAAGATGGCCGCCAATTTCAAAATGGCCGACAAAAATCGGCTTATTTTGGGGAATGTTGACCGATTCTGATGAACATTGGTTTCTGGGCTAAACATGATGCTCCGAGTTCAATGGAAAAGACCAAAAATTGCTATCTTGTATAGTTTTTTTTTCATAATTTTTTTTGTATTTTTTTGAATTTTTGAAAAATCACATAAAAAAATTAAAAAAAATTCTGAAAAAAAATCAAGTTCTTCTATCAAAAATCTGATTTGATATTTGAAATCAGCATTAAAAAAGCTACAAAAAAGGGGTGAGTCATGAAAAAATCTGGCCAACGGTTTTCAAGTTATACAGTTTTGAATTTTTTTCCGAAGTGACCCCACCCCTCCTTTGGCCCCCCTTAATTTCGCAATGGACCTCTTACATTGAAACGATTACCGTATTGAGTTCAAGTACATGTTAGGCATCTTATAATAGGTATTGTTTATACAGATTGGATTTACTGTTTGAGAGCTATAAGGAGTTTAGTGTGCGAAACCATGGCATTTTGGCCTACGGTCCCCCTTTCTGGTACCCCCCAGAACCCCTTATGACTTGTGAATCTTATCTTTTTGGTATTAATTCTTTACATTGGCCTTAGTACTACATGTTTACCAAGTTTCAGAAGGATCGGTTAAAAAATGCTTGCAAAAAGTTTCGGTATGTAATTATTAAGTCTCCCAAACGAAGTTTGGAGACTTATTGTTTTTACTCAGGTTTTTCAGATTTTTTTGACAATGAACTTGTCCGACCGGTTTCTCCGAGATGGTTTTTCGGATCAAAACCATACTTGGTATATGAGTTATTCATGTTATGAAGGTGTGCACAAAACTTTCGAATTTTTCAAGATGGCCGCCAATTTCAAAATGGCCGACAAAAATCGGCTTATTTTGGGGAATGTTGACCGATTCTGATGAACATTGGATGCTCCGAGTTCAATGGAAAAAACAAAAAATTTTCAGTGGATCTCGAAAACATAGTTATATTGGTAGAAAACATGTTAGTGGAATGTCATCATAGTTTACAATTTTCTGAAAGTCTTATTGCATTTACTATATATTTTTTTTGTTTTCCATGTGAGACCATTTTACAGCAAAATAATCATTATTCATACACTTTTTAAAATGAGACATAGATATCTGAGATGATGAGGTTGCATTAATTTAACTAAATATTTACATTGTTATTTCAGCTTATTATAATGGAATAAATTTGAAAGTTTAAAACCCTGCTGGTCATCATTATTTTCACTTTTTTAGGGACTATGTTAGGGAGGGACCAATTGACCCTTGACCTTCAGCAAGATGGGTGTTTTATCTCCCTTTATGTTTTAAAATTATTATTTTCACACTTGTCCTTTTTACAATGGAAAAAATAAAGCTCTATTTCTTTTTCTACAACAATTTTGAACTATTCCCATTTATTGGTTTACAAAAGATCTTTAATAAATATAAAATATTTGCAAATTTTAAAATTTAACTATACCTGTTGCATTATTTTCTATTTACTTATTATATTCAAAATATATTATTTTTTCATGATGATCTCCGAACATTGGGACAAAGGGAAGCCTTCATTTTGGAGTTGCTACTTTTTTAATCGTTTGGGAGACTTTGTGTGTTGGCATCCCAACACAATCATATCTTGTTATATCTCCCAAACACTATGTTTGGGAGATATATTGTTTTTACTCTGTTTCTTATTATTATTATTAAGGTCTTTCCCTTCCGTAGGAAAGACCTTATTGTATTCGTTAGGCCTATTATTATTATTATTAAGGTCTTTCCCTTCCGTAGGAAAGACCTTATTGTATTCGTTAGGCCTATTATTATTATTATTCTTTTTTTTTTCTGCCGCTCGTGAGCAAAAAGTTTCTTGACCGATTTTAATGAAATTTGGCACACTTATTCAGCACTGCCAGGAATAGAAATCAGTATGCCTGTGAGCGCCAACTTTTTTTAGTTTCGGTGCAATAGCGCAAAACGCTGTTTACCCTTGTTATCAGGTGAGCTCAGAAACGGTAATAGTTATAAAGATTCTGTTTAGTGAAAATGGTAGCTTACATCCTGGTGATGATTTATCATGCAAAAAGAATGCTGTAATTTACTTCCTGGTTGCGCGCGTATGGCGCAAACTTGGCGCAAAATGTCAAAGTTGTCCGATTTTGATGAAATTTGGTGTCCAGGTAGATTTGAGGGTCCTGATTACGAATCTGTGGTCAAAATTTTTTTTGCGTTTACCATTGCCAAAATGGCGGTCGTCAAACGGTTTTTTGGTTATAACTCTAAAACCGTTAGAGATAGTATAAACAATATATGAACAAAAAATTATTGTCTTGAAAAGACCTACAATTTGAGTCCAAACAGAGCATGATTCGGTTGAGCGGTTTTGAAATAACGGCCGAAACAAGATTTCGCGAAATACGTTTTTTGCCAATAACTTAAAAACCTTAACAGATAGTATAATAGACATGTGTATGAAAAATGACCGTCTTGACAAGACCTATCATTTAAGCCCAAGAAGTACATGTTACGGTTGAGTGGTTTCAAAATGGCGGCCAAAAACATCATCCTATGCCTTATTTACTTGTATATTACATTTAAACGGTTACAGATAATATAGTTAATATATATATATTTATTATAAGTAATTAAAGAGCTTGACTTTAAAACAAAGGTCAAAGGTCATAGGTCAACTTAACGGGAAAGACCTCTCATTTGTTCTCGGAACAAATGGCACTTTAATTATTATTCTTTTTTTTTCTGCCGCTCGTGAGCAAAAAGTTTCTTGACCGATCTTTATGAAATTTGGCACACTTATTCAGCACTGCCAGGAATAGAAATGAGTATGCCTGTGAGCGCCAACTCCTTTTAGTTTTGG
This sequence comes from Arcuatula senhousia, assembly GCA_963971305.1. Classification (NCBI taxonomy): domain Eukaryota; kingdom Metazoa; phylum Mollusca; class Bivalvia; order Mytilida; family Mytilidae; genus Arcuatula; species Arcuatula senhousia. The sequence continues at coordinate 32,025,488 of OZ020311.1, read as the reverse complement.
CGCAATAGCGCAAAACGCTGTTTACCCTTGTTATCAGGTGAGCTCAGAAACGGTAATAGTTATAAAGATTCTGTTTAGTGAAAATGGTAGCTTACATCCTGGTGATGATTTATCATGCAAAATGAATGCTGTAATTTACTTCCTGGTTGCGCGCGTATGGCGCAAACTTGGCGCAAAACGTAAAAATTGTCCGATTTTTATGAAATTTGGTTTCCAGGTAGATTTGAGGATCCTGATAACGAATATGCAATCGAAAACTTTTTTGCGTTTACCATTGCCAAAATGGCGGCCGTCAAACGGTTTTTTGCTTATAACTCGAAAACCGTCAGAGATAGTTTAGACAATATATGAACAAAAAATGATCGTCTTGAAAAGACCTATAATTTGAGTCCAAATAGTGCATGATTCGGTTGAGCGGTTTTGAAATAACGGCCGAAACAAGTTTTCGCGAAAAACGTTTTTTGCCAATAACTTGAAAACCTTAACAGATAGTATAATAGACATGTGTATGAAAAATGACCGTCTTGACAAGACCTATCATTTAAGCCCAAAAAGTACATGATACGGTTGAGTGATTTCAAAATGGCGGCCGAAAACATCATCCTATGCATTATTTACTTATATAACATTTAAACGGTTATAGATAATATAGTACATATATATATATATATTTTTTTTATCAGTAATTGAAGAGCTTAACTTTGTGACAAAGGTTAAAGGTCATAGGTCACGTTTACGGGAAAGACCTCTCATTTGTTCTCGGAACAAATGGCACTTTAATTATTATTCTTTTTCTTCTTCCGGACATGAACGTGTCCGAGCCACATCTCATAGAAGGACATGATGGATATTCATGAAATTGTGTATGGTGGTAAGGTGGGTCCCAAAGTTGGTAATAGGCTATTCTGAATTTTCAAAATGGCCGCCTTTTCCATGGAAACAGCAAAAGGTCATAATATGGGACATTGAGATATCTCGGTTACCTAGGTGCTCAGGGTTCTGAAATTTTGTAGGTTAATAGAGCAAAAGGAGCTCTTTAATAATACGAAAAAAAATTTTGAAGCGATATTTACGGTTTTCGAGTTATTCACGAAAATGTGATTTTTCGGTCCCAAAAATGGGAAAATTGTCTAAATACTACGATTTCCACAAAATTTGGTATCTAGAGGTTTCAAATGATAGCCAATTTGGGTGCGATGTCAAAATTAATGCAATAGTGACAATATGCGCACGTTTGGGAGATATTTTTGTGTTGGGCATCCCCAACACAGTCAACACTAGTTATTATTATTCTTTTTTTTTCTTCTTCCGACCATGAACGTGTCTCCACCACATCTCATAAAACTACTGAATGGATCTTTCTGAAATTTTGTATGGTGGTAGAATGAGTCTCAGAGGTGTGCATGCAATATTCGAAATTTTCAAAATGGCCACCGTTTCCATGGAAACAGGGAAAGGTCATAATATAGGACATTGCGATATCTCGGTTACCTAGGTGCGCAGGGTTCTGAAATTTTGTAGGAGAGAAGAGCAAAAGGAGCACTTTAATAATATGAAAAAAAAATTGAAGCGATATTTACGGTTTTCGAGTTATTCACGAAAATACTATTTTCGGGCCCAAAAATGGGAAAACTGTCAAAATGCTACGATTTCGACAAAATTTGGTATATAGGGGTTTCAAATGACGACGATTTAGAATGCAATGTCAAAGTTTATGCAAGAGTGACAATATGCGTACGTTTGGGAGATATTTTTGTGTTGGGCATCCCCAACACAGTCAGCACTTGTTATTATTCTTTTTTCTTCTTCTTCCGACCATGAACGTGTCTGCACCACATCTCATAAAACTACTGAATGGATCTTTCTGAAATTTTGTATGGTGGTAGAATGGGTCCCAGAGGTGTGCATGCAATTTTCGAAATTTTCAAAATGGCCACCGTTTCCTTGGAAACAGGGAAAGGTCATAATATAGGACATTGCGATATCTCGGTTACCTAGGTGCGCAGGGTTCTGAAATTTTGAAGGTGAGTAGAGCAAAAGGAGCTCTTTAATAATATGAAAAAAAAATTGAAGCGATATTTACGGTTTTCGAGTTATTCACGAAAATGTGATTTTTCGGGCCAAAAAATGGGAAAACTGTCAAAATGCTACGATTTCGACAAAATTTGGTATATAGGGGTTTCAAACGATGACGAGTGAGGATACGATGTCAAAATTTATGCAAGAGTGACAGTTTGCGTACGATTGGGAGATATTTTTGTGTTGGGCATCCCCAACACAGTCAGCACTAGTTATTTTTGTCATTTTTTTCGGAATCCTCTGGATTTTACCATCAAAATAGGGTTAAAAATTTTGCCCACGAACCCCCTATTTTCTTGTTATTAATGTATTTAATATATGTCATAAAGAGGTTATAGACAAAGTTTTATCAAATCCTATTTATTCTGTCATGGGTTTTAACAGCTAAATAGCGCTAATGGTAAACCTATGAAAAAGTCAGAGAAAACCTTTTCCCGCCAAAACTTTAACGTCAATTATCTTGAAAACGAGGTCACGAACCTATCAAAATTTTTTGCTTACTTTGTACCTTTTACTATTATCTTTTCATTGAAGGCATCAAATTTGAAACCTTTTTATTTTCAATAATAGTAGCGAACATCCTTAAGAACCATGCATAACCCGTATAATAAGTCACCGACAAATTCAACAAAGAAGAGACTTAGTTTTGAAGAGCTTAATGAGATGAAGCAACAGCTTATCTCTATCTGCACTTTTCATTCTATATGGGCATAAACATGAGGCTCACGGGAGCTTGAATCGCTCACCTGGTCCTCAAGCTATAAGGGATCATCTGACAACTTTGACCCAATAGGGAGCTTTGTATAGCTTAATGAGCTGAAGGTCAGACAGGTAGCAGCTTTTTTCTCTACAGGGCATAAACATGAAGAAAGCTTTTTTCCCATCTGTGAAGGGCAACAACCCGGGGTGGGAGGGGGGTTTACCCCCATGTGTGGTCATCTGACAACTTCAACCAAATGGAGACTTTTGTAGAAATTGATGAACTGAAGGTTTTTGACAAGCAACAGTTTTTCTCTATCTGCAATAATTCTTTTTCTTAAGGGGAAAACATGAATAAAGAAATTGAGCAGTCGCTGACGACAGCTAATCAATCCCCTCGCCCGTTACATTAAAAGGTAAGTGGAGATGGCCTAAGGAGCTGAGGTACAAATGGGGCATCCGAATGTCAAATCCGAAAGGGCGAGACAAAACCAGCAAACATAAACAAGGACAGGACGAAAACAGATCTGGAACAAATGTCAATTACTATCCAAGACATTCCCACTAACGAGGTCTTAAAAAATATGTTCACAAAGTCACTGAAGCGGGAAAATGGGATCAAGGTCCCACGTCATAGTGACAGTTTAGTAGACAATATCAGATGCCTTGCTATTATACTTTATAAGAAATTCATTTTCCACAAAATTCTTACAAAGAAATGTTCATCCTGAAAAAAGACCTAAGTTCACAGAATCGCCGGAGCGTTAAATTTGCCTTCTCATGGGGTTTTTGAATACATGATTCCCAGGCCATTTAAAGGTGATTACTTGATTACAAGAGCAAATATTTAATGATTTTTAGATTACCAAGGTTGGATTGATTACTTGATTCCCGTTGGGAAAAGGTTTTTTATTACATTTCTAAAAAATAAATGATTATTTGATTACTTTGGCAAAAAAATGCTGATTACTTGATTCCTGGTACCCCCCATGAGGAGCCCCTTAAATTAGGGTAAGGGTCACACAGTGACAGTTGTGTAGACCATAACCTGAACTGTCGGTATACCAAATATCACATGCCTAGCTGTTATTACTTTATTAAAGAAATTCATTTTTCACAAAAGTCTTACAAAGAAGCTTTTGGCCTGAAAAAATAAGTTCACAGAGTCACTTGAGCGTGAAAATGGGGTCATGGTCACATGGCATGGTGACAGGTGCGTAGACCATAACTGCCGTGTTTACCACATATCAGATGCCTAGCTACTAGTATTATACTTTTAAAGAAATCCATTGTTCACATAAGTCTTACAAAAAAGTTTAAGCCGCCGTCGCCGCCGCCGGAATGTAATATACTTATGTCTCACCTTCCGCGACCATTCGTCGCAGGCGAGATAAACATGCTTTTATTGACCTTCAAAGGACCATAACTCATAAAAAGGGGTTATCCAAGGCCGTAGCGTATGCAAGGCAAATCAGAGGCAAATGCCTCAACTCTGAAGTGGCAATCATTGATTTTTTATTTTCTGAAAATTCCAATTTTTCTTTTTTTTTACTTCACATTTCCGACGAATATTCGTTGAAAATTCCAACAAAAGTAAATTTATCGATTGATAGCAGACCGTAATCTCTACTGCGTCGGTATATAGGTAAAACACCGATGTTCCGAAATATTTCCCGCAGATTTAAAAACAAAAAATGTCGATGAAACGTTGGCTTCAGACAGGTTCCCTTAAAAGAAAACCAGAGGAAAAAGGTTTAGTATGAAAATAAATTTCAATTTCCTATTCTTGCTTTGTATTATAGATGAAATTTCCTATCAATTGTCACGAACATCTGTAGAATAAAAAATTCTTTCACTGAATCAAATGTGCTACTCGTTAAATGATTTCAAAGCAATACGATTTGCTGTTATCAGTCACGTTTTAAGTCCAACTCGATTATAAGAAAGTTTTAAAAGGATAGAGACGGGATAAATGTACATGCGACAATAACACATGCACACAGAGTGTGCTGAATCTTGGTAAAAATTATCCATCCGCCCTAAAGCTCAGAAAGGAACGATTCATTAACAAAAAAAAAAATGATCGAGAGCAAATGGCTTGGTTTGTGTGTGCATCTCACAAGAGAAAAACAATTCTTTCCTCTCATACCGGCAAGTCTGATCTCGTAAAAAGCATTTTAGAAGGCCTTGATAATCCCGAGGAGGATGTGGACATCAAACTTCTTGAAAAAGGCGTGGAGCATTCGGTATAAAGGATGTGTGAGACAAGATGGACGGCAAGGGTGGATACTTTGTCATCCGTAATGGCAAACTTTAAAGCGATACATTCAGCATTATCTCAGATAGAAACTGAAAGTACGTCTGAAGCACGCACGAACGCTAGTGGTTATCGAAAATTTCTGGAGGACCCTGATATAATTGTAGCTATAGTTGTAGCACAATACATTCTAAGTTTACTGAAACCGCTTACTTTGTTTTTGCAAAAAGCTAATAACGACTTGTTAGAAGCATTTGAAGGAGCTAATGTTTTGATCAAACTATTGAAAGATAAACGAACTGATCAGATCTTTGCAGAGCTATACAGAAGAAGTAAAAAAATTGCTGAATCACTTGATATCGAATTAACCCCCAAAAGACGAGCTGGACGTCAAGCACACCGCGTAAATGCTGGTGATGTTGCTGATGCTCCCGAGGTACATTGGCGAGTTAACTTATATTTTCCATTCATCGATCATGCAATAAATGAAATGAAGCGTAGGTTTCCAGCAGAATTAAAAGATCAAATGATCGGATTTTATCTCATACCGAAATATAAAGATAAGTTGAACCCTGAAACAGTTGATACGATATTTCAAGCATTTCCGGACTTAACCGATGCCAATACTTTCAGACATGAAATAGACAGGTGGGAAAAGAAATCTGAAAACTAGAAGGAAACATGTGGTACACTACAAGAAACATTAAAGGTTGCTGATAACGACTTGTATCCCTGTGTTAACTTGGTGCTTAGGCTACTACTCATACTACCAGTAACTTCAGTTTGCTGTGAAAGATCGTTTTCGAGCTTAAGAAGGTTAAATACGTTGGAGCGTGCAACAATGTCATCAGAAAGCTTTGTTGCATGTGCATAGAGATACCGTTAATCCAAACAAAGAGAACGTTTTGAAGCGGTTTAATAGTTCAGGCCATCGTAGAATTGGACAATTTTGGATTCACAAAGAGTAACAGTCATAGACATTTAGCTGTAGCTTTCAATTATCAATCATCTTCAGTTACTAATTCGTGTTAACTTAAGGACATTATAGTAGATTTATACCTTGTATAGTTTGTAATAATAAATCGATTTTTTTTAAATTGAATATGACTAATTTTCACCCAAACCAACAATTTTCATTGCCATGCAAAGTTATTGCTATCTTTTTTGTACCCAATGTTTATTTATTTCAATTTCAACACCTGTTTTACATCTACCAGCTTCGATGCAGGACATGCATATGGTGGTTCGGTCATTTCGTTCGTCAGTCCATTATACCTAATACCTTATCAATATGCAATTTAAATTTCTCAAATATCTTATACAGTTTTTAAGATATTGAGCTTAATAGGTGCAACATTACCAAAAAAATCACAAGAGGCTCCCAGTAGCCTGAATCGCTCACCTGACATATGTGCCTGAAGAAAAGGTTATTAGGCAAAATCTATTTGACTTTGAAAGGGTCATAAGTTTAATAAGGGGGTCGTCTGACATTATGGTGGATCTTAAGGTGCTGATCACTTTTATTCTCAATCAAAATTTAAAAATCTGTCACCCTTTTGAGTTATTAGCAAAAAAATGTAGTTTAACCCAATGTTCTATTTACAGCCACAGCGGCCATGTTTTACAACCAATCAAAAATCCCAACATCAATTCTATACACCTAATGCTAATATACAACAATACCAAGTTTGGTTTCAATTGGACTTAAAGTGTTAGAGGAGTTAACGTTTTCAATGTAATGAGGAAATGGTGTTAAAATGCCCAATTTTGACGTTCTAATGGCAATAACTCTTAAAAGGAAAGGTCCTACAATGTTGACCCTATAAACATATTTTGTAGATCTTGATGTGCTTAACAATATGCAATTTAAATTTCTCAAATATATTGTATAGTTTTCGAGATATTGAGCTAAACAGGTGCAAAATTTTTAAAAAATCGACAAAAGAGGACAATAACTCCTATATGGGTTGTTGGATCTTCTTCAAAATTTCAGAGCTGGTAGATCTTGAGGTGCTGATTACTTTTGTTTTAATCAAAATTTAAAAATCGGTCACTGTTTTTGAGTTAATTGCAAACAAAATGTGATTTTCTCCTATGTTCTATTTTTAGCCACAGCGGCCATGTTTTACAACCAGTCAAAAATCTACACATCAGTTCTATACACCTTATGCTAATAAACATGTATACTAAGTCTGGTTCCAATTTGACTTAAAGTGTCAGAGGAGTAAACGTTTTCAATGTAATGAGGAAATGCTGTGAAAATGCTCAACTTTGAGGTTCTAAGGGCAATAACTCCTAAAAGGAAAGGTCCTACAACGTTGACCCCTTTACATATTTTGTAGATCTTGATGTGCTTAACAATATGCAATTCAAATTTCTCAAATATCTTGTATAGTTTTCAAGATACTTAGCTAAACAGGGGCAAAATTTTGCAAAAAAATCCACAAAAAGGGTAAAAACCATACATGTGTTGTTGGATTTTCTCCAAAATTTCAAGGTAGGTAGATCTGGAGGTGCTGATCACTTTAACTCTATGCCAGAATTTGATATTGGTAGCCATTTTTGAGTTATTTGCAAAAAACTGCATTGTACCCTTATGTTCTATTTTTACCCACGGAAGCCATGTTTTACGACATATCAAAAATCCCCACATCAGTTCTAAGCACTAAATGCTTATGAACAACCATACCAAGTTGGG
>OZ020311.1:31864819-32017655 GCA_963971305.1 Arcuatula senhousia | reverse complement strand
TTGCAATTGGATTTATGGTGTCAGAAGAGTTAATGTTTTAAATGTTTACGGACAATGGACGGACAACAGACGACGGACGCCAAGTGATGACAATAGCTGACAGGACACTTCGGGTCAGGTGAGCTAAAAAGGTTATTATAAAATAATTCCTAGATTCTCATCCAAATTTCTTGAAAATATGAGGCCAGCGGGCAAGAGTGTAAATATTTTTTTTTATATATTTTTTATCCATTTTGATAAAATTTAAATTGACCAAAAATGAACATAATTTGCAGAAATTTTTAAGGTGGCTGAATAATCTGGAGGGGATGAGAATCTAGGACAATTTTTATTTTGGCCTTACACATTAGAAATTACTATAGCTAACTGTATTTGAATGACTCAATTGTGTTTACATCAAACTCTTACCTGCATGCTTTTTATCTAAAATATTTCTCTGAAACTTTAAAGGGTAATATGTGATATTATGATATTAACAATATACTTCAAGATAAGAAGATTAATAATAAAAATTTTTAAGGATTACATCAATTAAAGCGTACAATTCAACAACTGTAATTTGCTTTGTCAAAAGCAAGTCATTATCTGCATTGTGTGTGTGTGTGTGTGTGTGTGGGGGGGGGGGGGGGGTAGGTGTTTAAGGTCTCCTACCTACACCCCTGGGCCATGCAGGGCAGTCAGTTTTAATGGTGGAAGAAACAAGAGTATCAGGAGGAAACCACAGACTTTGGGATTAGGTAACTGACAAACCTAATCACATAGAGCTGGGGAAGTCCCTTTTTGTAAATTAGAAACAACTGAGATAGTCAGCCATAGTGACCATAGTATTTTACTGAGATGAAATAGCTTTTTATATCATTAATTCTATGACACTTTTTATAAATTGTACCTTTTAACTGTAGTCTCTCATAATTCTTTTAAGAAAGGCGTATGCATTTTAACTTGTATGTTTTAACTTTTTATTGTTATCATATTTTATGAAGGTATGTGATGAGACTTTAATAAACTATTGAATCTGCGAATCCAAATCTGAGAGGTGACCTGCATTTAAGTTCGAATTTTCCAGAATGTTTCTTTGTTCTTTGTCCATTTTTTCATTAATTTAACATGTCTTGTTCATCAATTTTGCTATTACCTTCTCTTAAATAAACATTTAAATTAATTTTTAAAAATAAAATTTTTAACAGATTATTTAAGAGTTCCACTTCACAAAATGTGTATCATTTGTATCATCATAACCATGCAAAATATCAGATTTGAATAGATCAACATTCAATCATTTCTTCTCTCTTCACTTCCACAATCAATAGTCAAAATGTTGTAATTTGTTTATCCAATTATTTTTATTTCTATTTTTAGCACTGATCAACAAGCCCATTACTTTTACAATCAAAACACATAATTTAGAATGTTTATCCAATCATGCCCTTTTTTATTTATAGTTTGATTTCTTTTCTCCATTACATTCTTCATGTGTGTGCAAGGTAACAAACTTTGTTCAAGTCTCCAGTGATGTAAAATAACTCTTGGAACTCCAAGTCATGAACTCTTGTGATTATATACATGAAGCTGTAAACAGCATTTTCCTGATTACATCAAAGTTTAAAGTGATACCCAAATCCATGTCCCCAGTTTTCATCCAATACCATCGTCCTTTTCCTGATCCTCTGGTAGTAGGGGTATCCCATATTTCTTTTCAATTTCTAGATTTAAAGCATCAATGCAATTATCTATTATCTCATTTATCTTGGCTTTTTCATCCTTGTCAAACTTCTGCAAAACATATTCTGCAACTTCACTTTTAGAAGCAGGTCGATCAATTCCAACCAGTAGTCTTGGCATTGCCTAAATTCAATGAAAAAAAAGCATTTATTTAGATGACTTCATGGTGGAACAAGACCAATCGATGTCTGGCCCTGCGTCGCACGTCAAAACATTGAACCCAGTACATTCTAGGCCCAATATGGACAGTCAATAGTTTTTGACACTTTCATCCTATGGTGGACTGATATAGCATATTTGTCACATGCAACCCATTATATACTGACAATAAATATTTAGAAATAAAAATATTCAAGGTCCTTATATCTAACAAGAATTTAAAAAATAACAATAAAATAAGACAAAAAAATTAAAGTTTCTATTTTCCCCCCTTTTGTCCCCCGTATTGCTAAACAGAAGAGTTGGATAAAAAAATTATACTCTGTTTTGTATCCAATATATGACAAAAATTTGCTTGCAATTTTTTTCTAAATCTGGCCATAAATTAAAAAAGTTGCATTATCCCCCTTTTTTGGGCCCCTAATATTTCTCAACGAAAAAAAAGAGAGACCTCAAAAATCATTTAAATAAATCATTTAATGGAAAGGAACAATATTGGAAAATTTATAGCTATCAGTCAACAAGAACTAAAGTTATTCATGTTATTGTGGAAAACAAATAAAATTTCAGAGTTCGCGAAATACGTCGGACCTGTCGGACCTGACTGGTAAAATTTAAGCAGGTCCAGCATTTTTAACATACTTACTGGACCCATGTCCGGTAGATTTTAGAATTTTTTTGCAAGTTGTAGTAGAAAGGACCAGTGAAAAAAAAATTAGGTCCAATCAAAGATTCCCTTTTGGCAGACCTATGTCCGGCAAAGAAATTTTAAGTTTCGCGAACTCTGATAAAAGTGTCATTAATGGCCCTTTTTTGGCCCCCTTTTTTTAAATGAAAAAAGAGAAGACACCCAAAATCAACCCCATCTTTCCTTTTATGGTAAGTAACATAACTGTAAAGTTTCATTTCATTTGGTCAACCTTAACAAAAGTTATTATGGAAACAAATATGAAAGTCACTTTTTTGGCTCCTTTAGGGCCCCTAATTTCAAAACGAAAAAAGAAGGGACACCCTTAATCAGCACATCCCTTTTTTATGATAAGAAACATTACTGTAAAGTTTCATAGCATTTGTTCAACCAAAACAAGAGTTATTGTGGAAACAAATAAAAAAGTCACTTTTTTTACCCCTTTTGGGCCCCTAATTTCTGAACGAAATTATAAAATGATCCTAAAAATGGGGGCGCACATCTTCAATATATCTGTAATCACTGTGTTAAATTTCAGAAAGTTCTAGAGTTTGGTTTTTGAGATTCAGATTACACAAGACGGGCACCCCATAGTGCGACGGACAGATGGACGGATGGAGTGACCCCGACTACTAGACCTGCTTTCGCCTTTGGCAACGCAGGTAAAAAAAGTAAATAAAATGATTTGTTAGAACATGTTTTTTTAACAATTTTGTCCAGTCGACAGTACATGTATATCCAACATTATCAGGACTAGCTGTGGTTCTGTAGCTAATAAACATGGCTGACCATATAAAAATAATAGCAAACTGACTATAAAGAGCTACAAATTGCAGCTATAACAGGACAAGAACAAATCGAAACAACAAACTGAATTGTTTTTAGCCACCCAGGACACAGTGATTTATTGGGTTCAATGATATTTTCAAAAGATTGATATCCATGTCAAATGCAAATAAAAACATCAGACACAAAAATTTATATTATAAAAGAAATATCCTTTTTACAATGTTTTTGTCTGTCCTTTTATCAGCTGCCTTTCTCCAGGAGTAGTACTGGAAGGTTCTGACCTGATTAAACTAAATTTTTAAATAGGTCAGGGAGTACAAATAGATGTGGAGAGTAAACCTTAATAGGTCCACATTATATTGAATTGTATAAAATAATAAAAAGCTTCGCCGAGCGCAGCATGATACGACCGCAACATGTCGAACCCTGTACATTTTAGGCCCAATATGGATAGCCTATTGCTCTGGACAGATGCAGCCCATGGTGAACTGACAAAGGTTTTTGACACATGCTTCTCAGATGAACTTTCGACCCAGGGGGTAAAAATATGAATTTTCAATTTTGTACTCTACTCTTGAAAACAATAATGTTTGGGTAATTTTTACCCAAAGAAAACTAAAAATCGAACCAGAAATAAAACAATTCAAAATCCAACCTCAAATAAAAAAGTTTTGATTTTGGCCCCTAATTACCTAATTAGGGGGGGGGGGGGCGCAAAAATTCATCAGGTTCATTCTTTTATTGTAAGAATCTTTCTTGACAAATTTCACAGCAAAAGGCCAACTAGGACCAAAGTTATGGTTGAAACAAATAAAATATTTGAATTTTTTGCCCCTATTCGGCCCCTAATTTCGAAACAAAAAAAAGGGGGAACCCCCAAAATCAATCCCATTCATCCTTTTATGGTAAGGAACATTATTGCCAAATTACAAACCGATGGAATAACTAAAACTAAAGTTATTGTGGCAACAAACATAACAAGAGGCTCCCAGGAGCCTGAATCGCTCACCTGGTCTAGAGTCAACCCTATACATTTTAGGGGCCATAACCACTATAAAGGTTATCTGACAACTTTGACCCTACAAAAACTTTTGTAGAGCTAAAGGAACTGAACATTTAAGCCAGCTATCTGCTATAGTTTTCATTCTATAGGCCAAAAACATGAAAAAACGTTATTTTAGGGGCCGTAACCCCTATAAGGGGTTTTCTAACAACTTTGACCCTATGAAAACTTTTGTAGAGCAAAATCAACTGAACATTTAAGTAAGCACTAAAGCAACAGCTTTTCTCTATCTGCTATAGATTTCATTCACGAACCCAAAAACATGAAAAAACTTCATTTTAGGCGCCATTACCCCTATAAGGGGGTCATCTGACAGCTTCGATCCTGTGGAGACTTTTGTAGAGCTTAATGAGCTGAACATTTAAGTAAGCAACAGCTTTTCTCTATCTGCTTTAGTTTTCATTCTATAGGCCAAAAACATGAAAAAACTATATTTTAGGGGCCATAGCCCCTATAAGGGGTCATCTGACAATTTCGACCCTATGAAGATTTTTGTAGAGCTAAATGAGCTGAACATTTAAGCAAGCAACAACTTTTCTCTATCTGTAATAGTTTTCATTTTATAGACCAAAAACATGAAAAAAAGCTATTTTTCACCTTTAAGGGGCCGTAACTCCTATAAGGGGTCATCTGACAACTTCGACTCAATCAAGACTTTTGTAGAACTTTTGATGCTGAAGCAGTAGCGTGGCATCAGATTTCATCTATCTCTTATACTTTTTGATTTACAAGCCAAAGACAGTAGTCTGACCCCTCTGGTCTATTTTTAGTAACGGCGGACATGTTGATTGGCCAGCGGTCACCATTTGTGCAATCTTGGTAGAGGACATCCCATAGATGAAGTGTGCAAAGTTTCAAAGCAATGGCTTCAGTTGTTTCAGAGGAGAAGATTTTCAAAGAAAAGTGAATAACGGACGACGACGACGGACGCCAAGTGATGGCAATAGCTCACATGGACCATCGGTCCAAGTGAGCTAAAAAGTGGCATTTTTAGCCCCTTTTTGGCCCCTAATTTTGAAATGGAAAATGGGGGGACCCCCAAAATCAATCCCATTCATCCTTTAATGGTAAGGAACATCATTGTAAAATTTCATAGCAATCGGATAACTAGAACTAAAGTTATTGTGGGAACACTAAAAATCTGGACAACGACGCAGACAACGACAGCATCATACCATTATACGTCCGCAAATTTTTTGCAGTCGTATAAAAATAAAAAGCCTGCTCTGGGTGGACAAACACCCAAAGACAAGTAAAGGGGGGTTAACCACAACTTTAAGACATTTCACTTATGTAGAATTTTAAACATGTAGTCTCACATGGGGATGGACTAACAAAACAGCCAAAGCTTAAGACTATTAAAACAAATGGAAGGATGTTGTGGATACACTCTCCTACATGTCCTAGGAGCTGAAGGAATGAGTATAAAGTCATATATTAAGTTTTCCCCTATTAGCCTAGCTACTTTTATAATTAAAAGTTTTTAACTTTTTATGGCATCTCTTACTCACCTCTGATTTCATACAGCTTTGCACAGATTTTACACCATTATGACCTCTGAAAAAAAGTCAGAATATATATTATCAACCATTTTATTTTAAATTGTTAAATAGTTTCTACAATATGACCGAGTTGATTATTTCCTGAAATGTTAGCTTTTCACAGTCATTCAGAATTGAATTGCTGAAGCTCAAGCATAGAGAATTTGATTCAAAATAATTAGGAATGGCAACGATTAATCGGTTAACCGGTTATTCAAAGATCGTAACCGGTTACAAATTTCAGTAATCGATTAATCGTTAAAATAAAAAAATAAAACTTCTTGTTTTGTTCCTTATTCATTACACATTTAAAACTCAATCAAAAGGACTTAATTAATAATCAGTAACACAAAGAAATTTGATTAAAATGGATAATAAACGATGATTACTCCAAGCCCTGGAATAAGTTAGGACAAAATCGTTTATACAAAAGATCACTAGTAGTAATAAAACATTTCATATTTTAAGCGTTACTAATTGCAGTTTAATCAAACATTTTTTGGTAAGTAAAAAAACTGTTTTGGCTTTCATTGTATCTTTGATTTTTTTCTCGTCTTGTCCGTCTGTGTCTATTGAATTTGTCATTGCCTTTTTGGGCTTACGATATTTATTAGTCCCATTGGTACTTCTTTGCATCTTTCCATTGCATGTTGCAAGTAACATTTTTTAAAAACTTATTACCGGCAATACGCATTCAGTTTTCCCCTCTTTTTAAAATATACACAGATTCAAAGCTTAAACATGTAAATGCGAATTGTTCATTTTTTTTTACTTGCATTAACGGGAGCGCTATGTGACAATCTAAAATAAGTTTTTTGCCCAGTATATATTGACTTGACATCTTTTGTACTTGCATGTATCACCCGGTTAACCGGTTAATCGGTCGGAAGATCTTACGATTAACCGGTTAGGATATTTTGAACAGATTGCCATCCCTAAAATTAATTTAAAAATCTGACACCACTAACATTTAGCTTTACAATTTAGTTTTACAATGTACAAACCTTGCACTTCCACCATATTTAAAACTGAATTTCCCAACACTTTTATCCAGTTCATCATGGATCAAGTATACATCTTCTGGCTCAATATCAAAGTGATTGGCTGAATAAGGAAATAATAGTGTTTTTCTGTGATTCATTCATAAAATACATGTATATAAAAGATATACATGTATTACATACATGTAGTGATCTATTATGTCTATTTCTCATTATTCATTTTAAAAATCAAAACTGTTTTAAAGATAAATTAATTCTATTGCAGAACACTATGGTTTCATTATTATTCATTGGATTACATTTTTTTTTGTTTTTCAGGAGTGACAGTCAGACACAGAAATAAGAATTAAAGTATTAAGTGTATACATGTATTAACTTTTTCTAGCAAAATATACAAAATATGAAGTTAAAAACCAAGTGAAATGTTTTGGTGGTTCAACATAATACATAATATTATAATGTTTATAGTGTGTTGCTTGAGTGGCTTTAAAGGGGACATGGTTGAAAACAAAACAGGGGCAGAACAAATGGGTACAGGTGGCCTGGGACGCCTCCTTTTTATTAAAAAAATATGTTAAGATATATACCTGTAGAAATGATTTAAGCATGACAGAGTGCATGCCTGGCCCCTCCCTTTTTCAATTTTTTTTTGACAAACCCCTGAAAGAAGCAGAAGTACCAATGGGGTATCTGAATGTCAAAAGTCCGGAAGGGCAGAGACAAAACGAGTAAACACCAACAAGAACGGGACAAAAACAGACAACATGTAAAACATGGAAACACAAAATAACTGAATATCAATCAACAACGCGAACTCCAGTCGAAACAAGAGTGAACTCAGGTGCTCCGGAAGAGTCAGCAGTTCCTGCTTGCTATAGCACACCCGTCGTGTTGCCAAAAAAATGTTTTTATTTAAATTGTATCTATAAACATGTAGACATGGTAGATGTAAGCTTAAAGAAGAAATTTCTATAAAATATTTTACCTGTTTTTCGGACACTCTTCCCATTAAGATTCATGGCTATTTTTGGCTTTAATAAAACAACCTTCTGTGTTCCAGTAATTGAGTGTACAGCCACCATGCCTCCACATAGTTTTCTTTCGTTCTGCCATCCAATGTTTAACCTTGCAGCTAACTTATTCACAAATGTCATCCCAATGCTGTGTCTGGTGTCTGGCATATCAGGGTTGCCAAGACCAACAACCTGAAAACACAACATAATTTGTGTACTAAATTCTTCTTATAGTGGTTTACCTCAATGAAAATTGTCAAATAAATTAATGTTCCTATTTGAACATGATATTTAAAAAAAAATTGTCATGACATGCATATTTTATATTTTCTGCACTACTCTGTTCAGAATAAAATTTAAAGCATTAAGCCATTTAATGTTTAAAGCATGTTTAAGAAGCAAAGAGTAATGTCTAAAATTTTCATAACAAGAAATAATAAATGGAAAATTAAAATCATGAAAAAACCATCATATACATGTAAAATAAGCTCAACCAGTCTGACAAATATACTATAGCTATTATTCCTTTTTATTCAACTGCATGTACATTTTGCAACAGTTTGTAATAAGAATGTTCCCTGTGAGGCCAGTGCTTACCTGTGGTAAATTTTCGGAGGGCAAAAAAGACAATTAAACTGTATTTGAGAGCATCTTTAAATTGTCATAACTTTTTTGTTTTTCAAGAACAAATTCTTTTGGTTCTACAATTTTCAGAAAAAATCGTTTTTGTAGTACATGTAAATATTCAGTGGTTCTAAAGATCAAAAATTTGGTTGATTAAAAATTTTCATTGACACAATTTACAGAAAATTTATAAATTTTTAAGTGTCATTTTCTTTAAAAAAAACCCGACCCTACCTAATTTTTAACCCCTACCCTAAAGTTTTTTTAAGCATTATCCATTAAGCACTGTTAAACCCATAGACTCAAGGTAAAAAAAACCCATGAACATAAATTCAAATAAATACCAAAACATTTTTTTGTTGTGATGTGTTATAAGATGCCATTCTAAATCTCTCCTTTTCAGCATCATTTGAGTGAGTTTGTCTTGCTTTGTGGCTGGATGATGAAATGTTAACAAAATGCCTCTCAAATATTCTTAAATAAAAATTTTTGTTGACATTTCTGAAATTGTTCATGCTTGTGAAATTCCCCTTCTTGGTGAAATAAAAGCTTTGAAAAAAAACATAAGCACCTTCGTCATTACAAACGCATGTGAGAAACAGTCAGTGTCTTAAAATAGCCAAGGTCACGATGTAGGACATCATGCTTTCAAAGGCAGGTTGATTGAATTGTAAATGTAAATAAGTGTTAATCACATCTTTTTTCTATATAAACTTCTTATACAAAATAAGGCACTCAATCTATCAAGAGATATGTTCTGAAAATAACAATTTATGTGCACCTACTTGTAAAATGAATTGTGATCTGTTCTGTAAATTCCTCACTTTCTCATCTCTGTCATCTTGTAGGAAAATAAACAAAGTTTTGAAACTATTAAACTCTTTATTTTTAATAAAATGTATCAAAATACTGGGCATCATGTATTTTACAGAGTGGAGTCTTGGAGTGGAGTTTGGAGTCTGGAGTTTGGAGTTTGGAGTCTGGAGTTTAATAATAATTATTCTCCACTCTTAATAATCATGTTAATTTTAAAACAATATTTAGAAATTTTATATATTTCGGTTTTATTCAATTTGGTAATTTAATCATGGTCTGTGAGCCAGATTATTAAAAGAGTTACAGGTTTGTGTTTCTGTGCCTAAATGTTATCAATTCTATCAGCATTAAATCATTTTCATTCTTGATAGGTTTTAAGCCAAAAATGAATTACTTAATAAAGTTAATTAAAGTTAATGGCATGTCCAGTTATCAATTAACTTGATCTTGGTCATTTGCATTCTTTTTTGACAATGTGAAGATGACTGATAAAAAAGAAGTTAGACATGGCTCCATTTTTTAACAAGAATAATCAAAATTATGTAATAAAAAGTGCTTGTTTGTCCTGTTATGTCTTGAGTTATAGTAAATGCATGTTGACTGAGAAGATTCCAATTGCTTGATCATGTTTTAAAATAGCAATGCATTAAAGACAGGTTGTTCAGGGCAATGACCTGTAAATAGCTTTATTGTGAAATTTAATGTCTGTGACTGCATAGTTATTTAAACCATATGTGGTTCATAGGTCATAAATCTTACTTTATGAATAAAACTCTTTTGTTTTAAAACTCTAGACATTCCTGCCAATGATGAAAATCATCTATCTAAAGGTGAATATCTAGGTTTATAACCAATCAGCATATATGACAAATATTTATAGCACAGCTGTGTCAAATTTAAATAATTTTTCACTCTAAACTCCAAACTCCAGACTCCACTCTACAACTCCACTCCAAAACTCCACTCCAAGACTCCACTCTGTAAAATACATGGTGCCAAAATACTGTCTCCCACATGGAAGTGTTTGCAAAACCTTAACATTGCTAATATGACAATGTATGATACAGGTTAAACCTGAAAAGCTCCCGCAGATTAAGGTTTATCCACAGTCGATTGAATTTCTAGGTTAAAAAAAAACAATTTAAAATCTGAACAGGAAAAAAAAGAGATGTTTAGTTTTAAGGAACCTAAAATGAAAACTTGATAGAAATTGAATCAGAAATTACCATATCTAGGTCCAGCTATGCTTTATTTTATTATTTTATTTGTAGTTTTTGTTCTGCATATACTAAAAAATAGGTAGAAAATTTCGCTATTTTTAACGAAAGGTACAGATGAACCTTAAGTAACTTTCAGTTTCATGTATATGGTTCCTCATAATTTAATTAAAGAAAGAACTCATTATCTTTCAATAACAGCAAGAAACGCAAGCTTTTGCATGATTTAAAAAAAAAAAAGAACAAGGAAGTGAATTTGTGCGGACCTCGCAGAGGACACCCTAAGAATTTCTACTTTCATTCTCGAATTCAAAGCCAGCTAGAGAAAAATTTAAACAAAAACAAATATGTTTACTGGGGACAAAGTTAATGTAATGACTGCAGGAAATGAAATTTGTCTGCTGTAACATTCAAGTTATTTGTTTGGTTGACAATGCACTGCTTTTTTAGGGGGGTCTTGTTTCTTGAAAATTAGAATGACAGGTTCCCGGGCTTCTGTTATTTTGTTATGATTGGCGTGACCTCTAGTGATAAGAATGGACGGCAAAATATGCCGGTAGTACTATTTTTAAAAAAATTCTTTATATTTAAAACATTTCATAGCTGGAAATACTTGAAAAAAACTATTTTAATACAATAACTATGTTTATTATTTTTTTAAATTGAAAATTACAAAAAAAGGAATTTAATTTTGCATTCCGTGTTATTGGGTGCGGATTTCTGACTAGCTTATACGTCTTCCGGTTTGAGGCATCATACTCAGTCAATTTAGCTCCCGCCAAGCAGGAGCTTATTAAATGTACATGTATATAAATAAATTTGATTAAAATACTGCAATTTGATTGGACAATTTTTTTTTAATATCTCAATGAAAAAAAAATCATGGGTTGGAAATTTATTTATAAGGAATGACTGTAATAATATTTTTTTTTCATTGGGGATAATACTTAATGTGCAAAACTTTTTTTTTCATATCCCTAATGAAAAAATAAAATTATGACAGTCATTCCTTAAATGTATTAAAATTGTCAAAGTCACTCGACCAGAAAATCGAGGTCAAGGTCAAAAGTTGGTGATGTAACCATGGTAACTGTGCTAAGCTACTACTGGGCCATATGCATACCTAGTTTCATCAACCTAGGACTTATAGTTCTTGAGATATTGAGGTGCTCGCAAAACTTTTCCGTTGCTTTTATATGGATTGAAAATTGTCAAAGTCACTCAACCGGAAAGTCAAGGTCAAGGTCAAAAGATGGGGATGCAGCATATCAAGTTTCATCAACCTAGGACCTATAGTTCTTGAGATATGGAGATGCTAGCAAAACTTTTCCACTGCTCTTTTATGTATTGAAAATTGTCAAAGTCACTCAACTGGAAAATCAAGGTCAAGGTCAAAAGACGGGGATGCAGCTGTGTTACGCTACTACTGGGGCATATGCATACCAAGCTTCATCAATCTTGGACCTATAGTTCTTGAGATATGGAGGTGCTCACAAAACTTTTCCATTGCTATAATATGTATTGAGAATTGTCAAAGTCACTCAACCGGAAAATCAAGGTCAAAGATGGGGATGCAACTGTGCTAAGCTAAAACAGGAAAATATTCCTCCACATGCATAAAAAATACATTTATGAATATATTTTTTTGTGCAAAAAAAAGTTATTGCTTTAAAAATACTGATTTATCTGTGTGCATGTTTTCATTGATAATGCGCTTATGTTAATGATTTTATTATTTTCTTGTAGATAGCTTTAGCTGAGAGACTAAAACCATGTCAACAGAAATGACAGAATCAAGTAATGTAAATGCTGCAGAAGAACTAGATTATGATGAGAAACAAATCAGCATTTTTGTAGATGAAGAAAAAGATAGACCATGTGTGCTTTCTAAATCTGAAGCAGGTATATCTTATATTGATAAACATACATTTTAAGCCAATAATATATTTTTGACAAAAAAAACATACCCAATTACATGTATACAACTGCTTAAAGGAGATTTTAGTTGATTTGAAATATGCATTGCTGATAAAAGATGATTAAGATAGGCCTTGCTGTTGCATGATTTGGGGTTGTTGCAATAAGAGAAGCAGAGGTACCAATTGGGTATCCGAATGTCAAAAGTCCGAAAGGGCAGAGACAAAACCAGTAAACACCAACAATAACGGGACAAAAACAGACATGTAAAACATGGAAACACAAAATAACTGAATATCAATCAACAACGCCAACTCCAGTCGAAACAAGAGTGAACTCAGATGCTCTGGAAGA
The DNA here is from genome assembly GCA_963971305.1 of Arcuatula senhousia. NCBI lineage: Eukaryota > Metazoa > Mollusca > Bivalvia > Mytilida > Mytilidae > Arcuatula > Arcuatula senhousia. Next base: position 32,004,751 of record OZ020311.1, on the reverse strand, counting down.
GTAAGCAGTTCCTGCTTGCTATAGCACACCCCTCATGTTGCCAACGATCAATTCAGCGTGTCAAATCTGGTAAAGGAAGACAAAACAAAACTCTATGACAAACCAACATCTGCACTCATCTGAGAGATCGAAATCACATATTTGTCTATAACATGTATAAGTGCATGATGTCCATAGTATTAATAGTAATAATAGTAATACCTTCCCCACTCTATTTTTGTAACAATCGAAAGTTTAACAATGTAAAACTTTTAAATACCCAAGCATGTGAGAAATTTTACATGCCTGGGAAACTCGAAAGTCCATGAAACCAAAATTTCGGGATCCAGAATTTTGCGCTTTACATTAAGCATGTTAAGTGTAATAAATTTGAGAAATTGTAGAATGTCACTCTATGTTTATTTGTTGAATAATTGTAAATAAAGCAAAAACAGTTTATTTAATTCAATTAATAACAGTACGTTGCATCTTTCCTTAAATCGGGACTTGTCCTGGTTAATAGAATCACCTTGACAATATAAAAATGATTTCTGGCTTAAGGTTCATGGTTACACTTCGAATAAAATGATAGATATTTGACCTATTTTTCTAGTCTATGTACGACTTAAACGACACATAGAAACAGAAAATAAAGTGTAGCAGCGCCTAGATATAAAAATTGCCGATCATTTTCTTTTCTTATTTACAAGATTACTTTTGTTGTTTTCTCTATTCATTTTCTTTCCGTTCAAATTGTCCCATAAATAAAGCATGAATTACCCCTTAGTAACCTTCCATTAAACCGATTGTGAGTAGATTTAATAACACAAATAATGAAATTACCTTGCACGTGGAGGCCAAATGACAGGGCATTGTTGATATTTGGCTATATTTGGGTGAACTGAAAAACGCAAAGAAAATGCCCTGGCAGAACCGATCAAGTATACACGTGCAAAATACTAAAAGTTTATGCAAAAAATATTTATCTAGATGCTGCTACACCTTATTAAGCAATTGAATGTGTAGTTTAGGCTCCACATAGACTAAAAAAAGACGTAAAATATCGTTTTTTTTTTCAGAAGTGTAAAGATGAACCTTGAAATACAGGTTTAACTCTTATTTTTGGTATTTGTAAGCTCTGTGACAAATTTCACACGGAGTGACATTCTCTGATTCTTGCAAAAAGTGTAACACAGTGAGTGACAATATTTGGTTCCGACTTGCCAGTTTCCCAGGTGTGTTTACTACAACTTTAATTTAATGTCACTTCATAATACACCTGTATGCAAGTATAAAGTAACCTAACTACACGACCTAGAAAAAGCCTTTTAAAAAAGCTTTTTATGGCAAAATAGGATTGTTTTTAAAACATTTACGTGAATACATGTATTTCTAATAAAGTTTTGAATCCTTTGCATTTGTTTTTATAAAATAAAATAAAGGGGTTCATTGTTCTACTACATGTGATACACATGTAAGTATAAATCAGATCTATAAATGATGCCATGGATGTTATAAAGGACTTTTAATGCACAAAAGGATTAAAAATAATCTTGATATTGGCTCTAAATATTTATCAGAATATTGTTAAATTAATTCTTTCACTAATTAATGTTACAAGTTATTTATTTCACAAACCAGAAATTTTATATTGTAGATGAAAATTTAAAGGCAGAGAATGGCAACCATGTTGAATCACTGGTTGAGGTCAATATTGAGAACAATCCATTGGTGGTCCCTGATGGTGGCTATGGATGGGTTATTGTGTTTGCTAGTCATTTGATTCACTTTATAATAGGTGATTGAACTTGGTCACAAATATTCTAATACTTCACGGGTTAAATTAATAATAAGACTATTATAAATTTAATGCACATCAAACACATTTATGGTCAGATTTCATTGAGTGAAAAATACAGGTTATAAATGGGTGAATGTTCATGGCAGCTAGCAGGCAGTTGGGAGTGCAGCAGGGAGACAAAGGAGTTGGAGGCCCTAAATCAGCCTGGTATTTTCACTATTTTTTCAACTACTATAACGAGTCAAAAATTTAACTAGAATATGTTAAGGTATGAACAAACTTTTCATATCTTTAAGATTTAGCAAAATATTTACACCACAGATTTAGCCTTGAGACTTTAAACAGGCCATGAATTTGAAAATTCCTCATTTTTCACACATTTTCACTGGTTTGGCTGCATATTTCTTCAGAATTAGTATTGGCCACTTCCTCGACCATCATGATTTTTTGATAATTAATTTATAATACATTTGTATCATAATACACATTTCTATCACAAAATAATTTTAGTAGACAGGTGTGGCCTATTTCATATTCATTGATTTATACATGAAAATCAAGGAAACTGTCACAAATTGTTATTTTTCACAAAAAAGTCTATTTTGTACCTCACTGCTCTCCTTATAAATAGTAAAATGCAGCAACTACTAGCAAATATATCAAAGTTGAACTTTTGGACCATTTTGGGGCCTTAATACGTGGCTCTACTCCTTTTTGTAACATTTTCTCAGATCTTACCACATCCATTTGATATTTGGTATACAGCATCAGTGTTGGGTTCCATAATCTGGGATTCTATTTCAGATCTGTGGCTCAACTACTTCTTTTTATACGAAATCCAGCCAATTTTGTCTTTGACAGATTTTATCTTTGTCACTTTATTGTAGGTTTTTTTCAGAGAATATTTGCATAAATGTTTTGTCAAGAATGGTCCCCAATACTAATTATTTAGTTCTTATGACGGGGTGAAAAATATGTACACAGAGTTCGCGAAACTTAAAATTTCTTTGCCGGACATAGGTCTGCCAAAATGGAATCTTTGATTGGACCTAATATTTTTTTTACTGGTCCTGTCTACTACAACTTGTAAAAAAATTCTAAAATTCCACCGGACATGGGTCTGGTAAGTATGTTAAAAATGCCTGACCTGCTTAAATTTTACCAGTCAGGTCCGACAAGGTCCGACACATTTTGCGAACTCTGTGTACAATGTGATGAATAGTTGACTCAATTAATGCACAGAGCCACTACAAAGCCCACACTTATATACTGTAAACAGGGAAATTGTCGCGGCAGTTTTATTTTCGCAATTTTCGCGGTGACACTTCTTGCGCGAAAATTTAAAAGCGCAAATATATTTATCTTTCATAGTAGTCTATGGACAATGACATTACAGCACAAAATTTAAACTATGCAAACAAAACTTCAGTTGTCCTACCGCGGGAAATAGATGGCTCTAAAATTTGTCTGTTTACAGTACTACAAACAGGATAGAGTAATATAATTTAAAACTCAAAGCTTTTTTTTTCAATCCATTATGATAAAGAAGTTGAATTTAGATTAAAACAGGCACTCTTATTGTGCAAATCTTAAATATATTTTGTTTAAAGTGTCTTTTAACTTTATTGTTAATAAGGTGGTATAGAACGGTCTGCTGGATTGCTTTATCTACAGTTCTTAGACAGATACAACCAGTCTGCCACTGCCACTGCATGGCTTTGTGCTGTAGCTGCAGGAATAAGACTAATGCTAGGTGAGTACAACTGAAAAAGAAAGCATATGTACAGGTTCCTTAAGATTTTAAGTAAGAAATTCACTGAATTTCATGGGACTTGCAAAGGCCTGCAATCTTTGATTCAATTTCATAATTAAAGTTTTTTATAATATGATCATGATGATACACTTAACTTCTTGATATCATAATAAACTAGAACTAAAGTTATTGTGTAAACAAATAAAAAAGTAGTATTTTTGGCCTCTTATTTCTAAACGAAAAATGGGGGACCCCCAAAATCAATCCCATTCATCCTTTTATGGTAAGAAACATCATTGTCAAGTTTCATAGCAATCGGATAACTGGAACTAAAGTTATTGTGGAAACACTAAAAAGTTAACAGACGACGACAATGACGATGACAACGACAGCATCATACCATAATATTTTTTTGCGGTCGTATAAAAACTACCAATTTTTATCCCCAAAAATACAGTTGTTTGCATGAAATTATTATCTCTAATATTAAAGGGGGTAATTGGTTTTATCCTAAAAATATTTTGGCAGAAGAGGGTAAGAAAATTTTTTTCTGAATTAGGGTTTCTGCCATATGAAATAATGCTATTAAATAATGAAAAAAATATTCTGTTGCGACTCCTTTTGAAATAAATATTTTTTCTGTGCTCAGCATGAAAAAAAAAAATCTGACCAAAACAAGCTCCCCTTCAAGTTAAATGGTCCGTCCCTAAGTGTTAGAAAAGGACAAAAATTACAGTGTTTTTCTAACATGCTTTTATTCAAAATGAATAACAATGTATATCTTTTCTAACGTACACGCAATAATAAATATCAGATGACTATTACTCAAGATGAAGCTTCTCTTAACATTTATAACATGGCTTACCAACAAAAGTTGCAGAATGTATGGTATAGCAGGTAATTTTAGCAAGTTGCAAATTCCAAAAGGGGGGCAGTTAATTTTAGCAGTCTTAATTTTTCCTGTTTACAGAATCTAGAATGTGTAAAATACATAGCATTTAAAATTTGATAATCTTTAATTTCAGCGATTCCTCAGGTCATGTGAATAAAGTGGAAATAAGAACCTGAGGATATATTCCCCCTTCTGCAGTATATCTTTTTTAGTTTGTCCATAATTCCAACCTTCAGCTTATACATGTACCTTTTCCTTTAAAAATATTTTTGAAGAATGTGTCAGATCTTCATGAATTTTGTAAACATCAAACATACAGTTTTGTTTTATAAATGTTAATTATCAATAATGTAAATATATGTATGTTTTAAGGTCCACTGACGAGTGCTGTCAGCCAAAGATATTCCTGTAGGACAGCCGTATTCTGGGGAGGAATTATTACTTGCATTTCCATGGTAATCTCTGCTTTTTCACCTAGCCTTTACTATCTTTTCCTCAGCTTTGGAATATTAGGAGGTAATGCATTGGTATTATTAACATCAATATTAACTAACACATTATGGAACATAATATTACTATATAGTTGGTAATTTTCATGAGTGCATGCTTACGCCAATATAAAAAAATATTCATGAGTGCATGCTTACGCCAATATAAAAAATATTATTTATCTCATCTCCTCTTGCCAAGATTTTTTCAGCAGACTGAATATATCACAGATTATGTTCATTTTTTGTCCTTCAAAATGGCAGAACATTTGATAAAAATAGAAGAAAAACAAAATTTGCCTGTCTGCCCCATATTTCAAAGAAATAGTATGAGAATCAAGGATTTTTTTTATTATGGCCTTATTTGCTGATTTAAGTCATTTTTATAGGACCGCAAAAAAATTGCGGACGTATAATGGTATGATTCTGTAGTCGTCGTTGTCATCAACTCATCTGCATCTGTGTTGGTGTCTGTTAACATCAATGAATGCACAATAACTTAAGTTCTAGGTATCCGAATGCAATGGAATTTGACAGTGATATTCCTTATCATTAAAGGATGGATTGGATTGAATTTTTTGGGGGGTATCTCCTTTTTTCCATCAGAAATTAGGGACCAAAAAAGGGGCCAAAATTGCAGCTTTTTTGTTTGTTCCCACAATAGCTTTTGTTTTGGTTTACCAAATGCTGTGGAATTTATTAATAATGTTTCATACCAAAAAACGTGGAATGGGATTGATTTTAGGGGTCCCCCCTGTATTGGTTTAGAAATTAGGGATCCAAAAGGGCAAAAAATGCAACTTTTTATACGACCGCAAAAAATTTGCGGACGTATTATGGTATGATGCTGTTGTCGTCGTCGTTGTCGTCGTCGTCGTCGTCGTCGTTGTCGGTGTCTGTTAACTTTTTAGTGTTTCCACAATAACTTTAGTTCCAGTTATCCGATTGCTATGAAACTTTACAATGATGTTCCTTACCATAAAAGGATGCATGGGATTGATTTTGGGGGTCCCCCCATTTTTCGTTTAGAAATTAAGGGCCAAAAAAACTACTTTTTTGTTTGTTTCCACAATAACTTTAGATCTAGTTATCCAATTGCTATGAAATTTGACAGTGATGTTCCTTACCATACAAGGATGAATGGGATTGATTTTGGGGGTCCCCCCTTTTTTTGTTTCGAAATTAGGGGCCCAAAAGGGGGAAAAAATTCAAATATTTTACTTGTTTCCACCATAACTTTGGTCCTAGTTGGCCTATTGCTGTGAAATTTGTCAAGAATGTGTCTTACAATAAAATAATGAACCTGATGAATTTTTGTGCCCCCCTTTTTCTCCGTTATGTAATTAGGGGCCAAATGGGGCCAAAATAAAAACTTTTTTATTTGTGGTCCGATTTCGAAATTTTTTTTTACATGTTTGTTCTTGTCAAATAGCGGATACAAAATTAAGAATTAATTTTTGCGACCCCCCCTTTTTCCCCCTATTACGTAATTAGGGGCCAAATGGGGCCAAAATCGAAACTTTTTTATTTGTGGTCCGATTTTGAAATTTTTTTTTGCAAGTTTATTTTTGTCAAGTAGCGAATCCAAATTTGAGAATTTATTTTTGCGACCCCCACCCCTTTTTCACCTGTTACGTAAGAAGGGGCCAAAAGGGGCCGAAATTGAAACTTTTTTATTTCTGGTCCGATTTTGAAAATTTTTTTTGCATGTTTGTTCTTGTCAAATAGCGGATACAAAATTAAGAATTAATTTTTGCGCCCCCCCCTTTTTCCCCTTATTACGTAAATAGGGGCCAAATGGGGCCGAAATTGAAACTTTTTTATTTCTGGTCCGATTTTGAAAATTTTTTTTGCATGTTTGTTCTTGTCAAATAGCGAATACAAAATTAAGAATTAATTTTTGCGACCCCCCCCTTTTTCCCCCTATTACGTAATTAGGGGCCAAATGGGGCTTTTTTATTTGTGGTCCGATTTTGAAAATTTTTTTTGCAAATTTATTCTTGTCAGGTAGCGATTCTAAATTTAAGAATAAATTTTTGGGGCTGTAATCATAATTTAAAAAAAAATTCTGGTTCGATTTTTAAGTTTTTCCCCAAACATTATTCTTTTAAAGAGTAGAATACAACATTCAAAATTTATATTTTTAGCCCCTGGGTTGAAAGTCCATCAGAGAAGCATGTGTCAAAAACCTTTGTCAGTCCACCATGGGCTGCATGTGTCCAGAACAATAGACTATCCATATTAGGCCTAAAACGTACAGGGTTCAACATGTTGCGGTCGTATCATGCTGCGCTCGGCGAAGCTTTTTATTTATTTTTGATCTGATTTTGAAATTTTTTTTGCTTGTTAAGTTTTGTCAAGTATACAACTTAAGGGGGTACCCAACACTTTGGCTAAAATAAAATTGTGTCGTTTAATTTTCATGAAAATTTGCAGAAATATGTACTTTAGTCATATAAATCAAATTCTTAAATCTTAAGAAAATCGAACCATAGGTTTTTTGGGAAATTTTTCATTGAACATAATGGAGTTTCAACATTTTATATTTTGATCATTGAGAAGCTTGATTTCTTTAAATAATTGTGCCTGACTAAAACGTTCAAGTGATATTTAAGAGTTATTTCCCTTAGGTGTTCTGTACCCCCTTAAATGATGGATTTATTAGTACAGCCTCCTTTTTTAAGTAAAGAAAAAGGGCTAAAATTAAAACTTTTTTATTTGTTGTCCGATTTCATTTTTTTTGGGCTAATTTTTCTTGTCAAGTAGTGAATTTACAAAATTAAGGATAAAATTTGTGACCCCTCCCCCTAATTGCTGTTAGGGACCAAGAGAAGCTAAAATGAAAAGTAGCAGATACCCTAAAATTAAGGACCAAAATGGGTAGTACCTTGTAATTGTAATTTATTTTGGTCTGCTTTTAAAAAAAAAGTAATAATTTCTTGTGAAATGTGGATGAAAAGTCCACCAAAGGCTGCATGTGTCAAAACACTTTGTCAGTCCACCATGGGCTGCATGTGTCCAAAGCAATTGACTATCCAAACTGGGCCTTAAACATACAGGGTTCGACCTCTTGCGGTCATATCATACTGCGATCGGCCAAGCTTTTTATTTCCTTTTCCTTAAGTTATTGTAGAGAAAATACACTATTTAGCTAATATCCTGATAAGCTCCCTCAGATACATGTAAATCCACTTCTTATTTATACATGTATGGTACCTCATACTTAAAAAAAAAGAAAAAACTCATTATCTTTAAATAGCAGCACGAAATGCAAGTTTTGCATGATTAAAAAAAGGGAAAACACCTGCAGACAGAACAAGGAAGTGATTTTATCTTAAACCATATATGGGGGTTTGACAGGTTGGTTCTCTTCCCCCACTCCCTGCTCCCCTTCTCCTCCACCTCTGCTCCCCGTCCCTTACACCCCCACTCCCCGCCACCTCAACCCCTGTACCCCCGTCTCCCTTGTGTGCCCCTGCACCCCCGCTCCCCACCCCTTCAACCCCGTCCTAGTTTTAAAAATTTTAAAACATCTCATAGCTAGGAATACTCAAAATATTTGCATTAATACAATAACTATGTATTTAATTTTTTTTTAATGCAAATTACAAAATTGGAAATTAATTTTGCATTCCGTGCTATTGGGTGCGGATTTTTGACTAGCTTATACATGTTCCAGTTAAAGGCATCATACTTTGTCAGTTAGCTCCCGCTCTGCTGGAGCTTATGAAAGTAAGTTTAATAAAAAAAGGAATGAAAATAACCAAAACTATCTGATACATGGGATTGCACCATATTAACCCTATAGAAAAACTTTCACCACTCCCAGAAGCAAATTAAATCCAAATATTCTTTCAATTGGAGGCCCTTTTGCCAAAGATCCCCCATGGATCTCCCTGTAGGGTTGTCTGTCGAATTTCATTTTTTTCCAGTATGCTTGATCAGCATGTAAAATTAAACCTGTCATTCAGATTCTAGAATAAGATCCATAAAGGCCATTTTTCTTGATAAAGCTATCGATCCATAAGCATACTGAATACATATATTTTTACATGTCTATTGTAGATTTGCATGTCCTTATTATTTTACCCATTGATGCAGAAACCTTATTGCCGAAAAATTGTAGATAGGCACTTAGCAAACAACAATCAATCAATCAATCAAAAAATTTAACTGATAGAATAACACTTTTATGGCTATAAGTAACAATGCATGTATAAAAGAATTTAAAAAAATTATTAGTTGCACTTGCATTGAAAGAAATTTGTGTTCATTTTCTTCATGTGTTTCTTGTAAACTTTTAACAAGAGGCTCCCAAGAGCCTGAATCACTCACCTGACATATGTGCCTGAAGTAAAGGTTATCAAGCAAAATTTATTTGACGTTGAAATGGTCATAAGATTTATAAAGGGGTCATCTGACAATATGGTGGATCTTAAGGTGCTGATCACTTTTGTTCTCAATCAAAATCTAAAAATCTGTCACCCTTTTCGAGTTATTAGCAAAAAAAATGCAGTTTAACCTAATGTTCTATTTTTAGCCACAGTGGCCATGTTTTACAACCAATCAAAAATCCCAATATCAGTTCTATACGCCTAATGCTAATAAACAACAATACCAAGTTTAGTTCCAATTGGACTTAAAGTGTCAGAGGAGTTAACAAGGAAATGTTTTTTAAATGCTCAATTTTGATGTTCTAAGGGCAAAAACTCCTCAAAGGAAAGGTCCTACATGAACAATGTTGACCCTATTACATATCTTGTAGATCTTGATGCGCTTAACAATATGCAATTTAAATTTTTCAAATATCTGGTATAGTTTTCAAGATATTGAGCTAAACAGGTGCAAAATTTGGAAAAAAAATCCACAAAAGGGCAATAACTCCTACATGGTTTGATGGATTTTCTTCAAAATTTCAGAGCTGGTAGATCTTGAGGTGCTGATCACTTTTGATCCCTATCAAAATTTAAAAATCTGCCACCGTTTTTAGCTCACCTGACCCGAAGGGTCATGTGAGCTATTGTCATCACTTTGCGTCCGTCCTCCGTCCGTCGTCCGTCCGTAAACTTTTTAAAACGTTAACTCCTCTGACACCATAAGTCCAATTGAAACCAAACTTGGTATGGTTGTTCATTAGCATTCGGTGCTGATGTGGGGATTTTTGATTCGCCGTAAAACATGGCCGTCGTGGCTAAAAATAGAACATAGGGGTAAAATGCAGTTTTTTGCATATTTAAATTGCATATTGTTAAGCACATCAAGATCTACAAAATATGTAAAAGGGTCAACGTTGTAGAACCTTTCCTTTTAGGAGTTATTGCCCTTAGAACGTCAAAATTGAGTTTTTTAACAGCATTTCCTCATTACATTGAAAACGTTAACTCCTCTGACACTTCAAGTCCAATTGGAACCAAACTTGATATAGTTGTTTATTAGCATTAGGTGTATAGAACTGATGTTCAGAATTTCAGAGCTGGTAGATCTTCAGGTGCTGATCACTTTTGTTCCCAATCAAAATTTTAAAATCTGTCACCATTTTTGAGTTATTTGCAAAAAACTGCCATTTCCCCCTATGTTCTATTTTTAGCCACAGCGGCCATGTTTTACCACCAATCAAAAATCCCCACATCAGTTCTATACACCTAATGTTAATAAAGAACTATATTAAGTTTGGTTCCAATTGGACTTAAAGTGTCAGAGGAGTTGACGTTTTCAATGAAATGAGGAAATGCTGTTAAAATGCTCAATTCTGACGTTCTAAGGGCAATAACTCCTAAAAGGAAAGGTCCTAAAACGTTGACCCTAGTACATATTTTGTAGATCTTGATGTGCTTAACAGCATGAAATTTAAATTTCTCAAATATCTAGTATAGTTTTCAAGATATTGAGCAAAACAGGTGCAAAATTTGCAAAAAATCCACAAAAAGGGCAATAACTCCTACATGGATGTTGGATTTTCTTCAAAATTTCAGGGTAGGTAGATCTTGAGGTGCTGATCACTTTTACCCTCTGCCAGAATTTTGAAATCTGTAGCCGTTTTTGAGTTATTTGCAAAAAACTGCATTTTACCCCTATGTTCTATTTTTAGCCATGGCGGCAATGTTTTACGACCAATCAAAAATCCCCACATCAATTCTAAGCACCGAATGCTAATGAACAACCATACCAAATTTGGTTGCAATTGGACTTATGGTGTCAGAGGAGTTAACGTTTTGAAAAGTTTACGGACGACGGACGCCAAGTGATGACAATAGCTCACATGACCCTTTGGGTCAGGTGAGCTAAAAAGTCAATTTAATCTGATTGGATTTACAATCATTTAGAGTATGCATAATATCGTAAAGAAAATATTATCGAATCCAGTTTTAACAGGAATACAACAATTAAATTTATCTACACTTTACACTTGTAGGCACGTACTCCACATGCAATGCGATTGACAGGTGCAAATATTAATACACAGAATAAATTAGCTGAATGTTCAATATTTTAATGGAAAAAATATGATTTTACAAAATTTTTGTGCCGAATATATATCAATTTATTTTTGAGTATTAACTGTAATATTTTTTAAAGTTTATGTTTCAATAAACCTAAAAATTATTACAGTTAATTCTTAAACAATTTACTCTCTCTTTTTTGAAAAAAAAACAAATGACTGAATGTTTTTCTTTTGATAGGTATAGGTAGATCTTTAGCTTACTGCCCAGCTGTGGTTATAGTCGGGTACTATTTCAACAAGAAAAGAGGAGCAGCTGTTGGCATTGCCACATCAGGTGTTGGGTTTGGCAACTTTGTCATTCCACAGATAATCAAACTAGTCTTCAATTACTACCTCTTTACCGGAGCATTCCTTATCATTGGAGCTATAACACTTAATTTGTCTGTTGGAGGACTTCTAATGAGGCCATTGTCAGTTCACAGAAAAATACAGGCTATTGAGAAGAGGTTTGATTACTGTATAATTATTCAATATTTTTCATTTAGTGGAAAACAAAAAAACTTGAAGTTTGTGATTTTTTTTTATAAACAAACAAGACAACACATTAAGATACATGAATTTTTCATATGATAAGTACAAGAAATAGCGAATTACAGAACTTAAATGATCATTCAATCTCATAAGTTGAGAAGTAAAGAAAAGAGTACAAGGCAAAAACATTAAACATGTGTAGTGAACGGAACTGTAAAATGTGATGACTGTTACCAATCCAATATTGAGTTTTTGAAGTTATGGTAATCATGGCAATTGATATAAACAGACTTTAATAATCTGTTCAACATTGGACTGGAATTGGTTATTTTTTTATGGTTTGCTTCTATACTGATTTTATACATAGTGACCAATTAAAAAAATTCCAGGTAATCAGTTTTAACAATTTAAACACTTATTTATGAATATATTGAAAGTGTATTTTTTTTTGGTTCAAAACACAATATTTAGTATTTTGGAAACTTCATGGTTTACAAGTGACACATTTTCTTTTAATTATGCTTTAGTTTACCTTGTGGTTTTATACGAACGCAAAAAGTTTGCAAGCATATAATGGTCTGCGTCGATGTTGTAGTCTGTTAACTTAAGTGTCCCACAATAACTTAAGTAGCCGTCTCTGTAAGAATCATGCAAAACGCAAAAATAGTGGCAGATGCATATTTTTGAAAACTGGTTCTTTTTATCCGAATTTGATCTTTATGATGAGAAATGAATGTAAAATAAATTTTAGCCCAATCGGTTCATTAGTTCTTGTTTAATACACAATACAAATTTGGTTACATTGTGTATGAAAATAAGTACGGGAAAAAGTCCCGCCAATTTTTTTTCTTAACAAACCAACCAAAAATATCACTTTAAGTATCCGACTGATATTTTTGTTGAAATTCAACTAGAATGGCCTCCTTTTTCAGAAAATATCAACAATTTTTACATACCCTTCCGAACTTTTGAGTAAAGAGGTCAAGAAAATTGGTTGGGTTGTGTATGAAAAAAGTTCGGGAAATTTTCCCGCCAAAATTTTTAATGTCAATTTGCAGATAGTCTAATGGGCCAATTTCACTTAAGTTGATATTTTTCGCTAAAGTGGTCCAAGATGAATAACTAGCCCAAAAATTGTTAAAACCTAAGATTTGCATGATTTTTACTGAGACAGGCTCTTAAGTTCTAGTTATCCGATTGCTATAAATTTGACAATGATGTTCCTTACCATGAAAATTTTGGGTTCCCCCTATTTTTCGTTATAAATTAGGGGCCAAAAATGCTACTTTTTGTTTGTTCCCACAATAACTTTTGTTATGATTAACACAATGCTGTGAAATTTTACAATAATGTTTCATACCATAAAAGGATGAATGGGATTGATTTTGGGTTCTCTCCTTTATTGGTTTATAAATTTGGGGCCCAAAATGGGGCATAAATTTCAAATATTTCATTTGTTCCCACAATAACTTTGGTTCTGGTTGGTCAATTATTATGAAATTTGACAATGATATACCTTACCATAATACCATAAAAGGGATTGATTTTGGGGGTCCCTTTTTTTCATTCAGAAATAAGGGGCCCAAAAGGGGCAAAAATTTGACTTTTTCATTTCCAGTCCGATTTTGAAATTTTTTATTTTTGTCAATTGGTTGATAGAAAATGGAGGATTAATTAATGCTTTATCCCTCCACCCTATTTTGGAAACAGGGGCCAAAAGCGAAACTTTTTAAATTTTTATTGTTTGATTTCAATTTTATTTTGCAATTAAATTCTTGTGGTGAATTTACATAATTGAATGTTAATTTTGCAACACTTCTCTCCCCCTAATTGCTGTTAAGGTCCAAAAGGAGCAAAAGTGTAAGGAAGAAGAAACCATTAATTTGGGGTCAAAAGGGGTAATGTTTTTTGTAACTGTAATTCATTTTAGGCAGCTTTTGAAAAAAAAAGGGATTTCTTGTGAAATGTGGATGGAAAGTCCATGAAAGGATGCAGGAGTCAAATAACTTTGCCAGTCTACCATGGGCTGCATGTGTCCAGATCAATTGACTATCCATATGGGGCCTAAAATGTACTGTGTTTGACATGTTGCGGTTGTATCATGCGGCACTTAGTGAAGCTTTTTATTATTTTTTTAGGAAACAAGAACGACAAAAGGACACACTTCTACCCAAAGAAGCAGTTCCTGAGACACAAACCACCTCTCTGAAAAGACATGATGATAACCTTTACGACAGTATTGACTTCACTATCCCAGTGCTGAAAGACAATGCAGTTATCAAGAAAAATAGTTCATTTAGCAACTTGAAGAGGCGTTTGTCATCAATTACAAAAAGCAAAGAGCAAAAATCAAAAGAACCCAAGAAAAAGAAGAAAATGTTTGAGTTTTCTCTCTTGAAAGATTATCGCTTTGCTAGTTTCTGTTTTGCTATTTTATTATTTACAATAGCATTTCAATCAGCTTTCGTATTCCTACCGCCATACATTAAACAAATCGGAGGAGGCGATACCGAAGCAGCATTATCTGTCGTAGTAGCAGGAGTCTTTGATGGAATTGGGCGAATTTTGTCAGGGTTCATTCTTGAAATTGAGAGGATTCGTCCATATCGACTGTACATTTATAATTTTGACGTTTTCTTAGTTGCATTTATTTCTTTTATTATCCCAAATTTAACTTCTTTTATTCCAATCGCCATTACATGTGCAGTCTATGGTTTTTTAGTGGGTGTTTACATTTCTCAAAAATCTGTAGTGATTGTGGATTTACTAGGACCTGAAAAGCTTAATCTGTCGTTTGGAATTATGATACTGTTCCAGGGTATTGGGATGTTTATAGGCCCTACCATAGGAGGTATGTTCTCAAAGTTATTTCAATGCATAGTTTCAAAACAATACATGTAGCTATTTAAATAATGAAAAAAATGTAAGTTTTTTCCTTTAAGGATAACTTAGCTAAATTGTCTCAAAAAAAAAAAAAAAGACAAATGAGTAAAGTAAAAGTGAAATATTTACCTATAAAAAAGGTAGTCTTGATGAAAAATTAGAAAAATTTGACACTCACAGTTCCTTTCCAGCTATAAGAATCTTAATGAATGCACTTATTCTTATAAGATTTTTTTCATAAAGCGCTTCGCTTCTGTAAATATATAATGTTTATCATTTTAAAACAACCTACCTGGGCAGGTAACTGACAAACCTTATTACATTCAGGAGATCCTGTTGTTAGTAAATTACAAATTGAGACCCTATCCGGCTACCTGAAATGGTAATTGGCTAGTGATCAAAAGTGTGGTATTTAAACTAGCACCTTATAGACCACTTGGCTACCCAGGCCCCCCTTAATGCAAGGACCTTAATATGCTTACATTGGAATCACAGTAAAACCTATATACTGGTGCAATCTATAGTACATTATTACTCTATTTCAGGTTTGATTAAAGATATAAATGGAGAATACAACTACAGTTTTTATTTTGGAGGAGCAGCCTTGCTTGCTGGTGGTCTAGTCTTGTTTTTGTCAAACGCCAGGCATTACATTCTGTGTAAAAGATCAGGACAGTCTCATTTAGTACATAAATTGAAGTTATGAAATTGTATTTAATATGATTAAAAAACTTTATTTTTCCCCCTTCTTGTATATGCAGTCTAAACAGTTTTAGAAACTTACCAAATAGGGATACAAGGGACATGAGACATTGTCCACATTTGTTTGCTTTCCAGTTTGACCCTATGATCGCAATAGAAGACGGAGATTTGGCGCACCATTAAACCTGGTTTAACCCATTATTTCATTTGAAATGCCTGTACCAAGTCAGGACCATTGCTATCTATAATTTTTCAGTATGTCTTCCATGTTTTGTCTTTTCTCTTAGACATTGAGATTGATCCTCCAAGTTCAATAATTTTGTCAATACCTTTGTTTGGCTAGTTGGCTTTTGGTCTAATTTCTACACTTTCTTAGTTAATTTGACTGTTGATATTATTTTAATGCCCCATTTACAAAAGTAGAGTTGTAAATAGTGTTTGAGCCCGTATGTCTGTCATCTGCTATCTCATAAAGTTGTAAATAGTGTTTGAGCCCGTATGTCTGTCATCTGCTATCTCATAAAGTCCTATGTTGATTTAACTTGGTATGCATTTGCCCCTGTAATACCGTGAATTCTCCTTAATATACTAACTCTTATTTGACTACCTCTTAATTGAAAAAGATTTTAAAACACCAAACCATTTCCTCTTCCTTCAGTGTTAAAAATTTCATTTAATTGCATTGAAAATCTCAGAGAATGTATAAAATTCCTGTAAATTGACTTACAATTTTCAGAAATAACCTTGATACATGTTCTCTTAACAAGGTCTTTGAAGTGTGTTTGATAAAATCAAGTTATCACAACCATTCTGGCATTTTCAATATTTTTGGTAGAGCGCCTCTGATGAGTCTTGAATAGACGAAATGCGCGTCAGGCGTAGCAAAATTTATTGTCTGGAACTTTGTTGTCATTTGTATTTCGAACAAACGTGAAGGTTAGCACTGCTGGTGGAGTTTAAATTCCCCGAGGTTAGCCCGCTCCGGCACCAACACTTTTGAGTTGGAGAATACATCAAAGCTTTAAATTATCCGTCTAAATTTCAAAATTGTCTTAACCCTAAGGTTCTTCCTATCCCAGACATAGGTTGAATATCTTAGTAATAATTTGGTTCCCCAGTTTGGTATTTTTGGTTATACTGTTTTATGCTCTTCATATTCATACAGTGTTTGGCATTTTCAATATTTTTGGTAGAGCGCCTCTGATGAGTCTTGAATAGACGAAACGCGCGTCAGGCGTAGCAAAATTTATTGTCTGGAACTTTGTTGTCATTTGTATTTCGAACAAACGTGAAGGTTAGCACTGCTGGTGGAGTTTAAATTCCCCGAGGTTAGCCCGCTCCGGCACCAACACTTTTGAGTTGGAGAATACATCAAAGCTTTAAATTATCCGTCTAAATTTCAAAATTGTCTTAACCCTAAGGTTCTTCCTATCCCAGACATAGGTTGAATATCTTAGTAATAATTTGGTTCCCCAGTTTGGTATTTTTGGTTATACTGTTTTATGCTCTTCATATTCATACAGTGTTTGGCATTTTCAATATTTTTGGTAGAGCGCCTCTGATGAGTCTTGAATAGACGAAACGCGCGTCAGGCGTAGCAAAATTTATTGTCTGGAACTTTGTTGTCATTTGTATTCTGAAAGTGTTTACAACCTCCTCTTACGTCAGGTTTGTTTTTACAATCATTAGGATACAATAAAAGTGTCACCTGAGTTTGTAGATATTCAACACATTTGCTTATTAGAAAAAAATATTGTATTTTCTGTTGATAATTGACATTTCACTTGATTGGGCCATTTTGATTTATTGCAATTTTTTTTCTGACAAATTGATGAATCTACCTTAAAAAATAACTTCATAGCCTTAATACATTTGCATCTTAATTTTTCGCTCATCTCACGAAAGTGAGGGGGCTTATGTGATACCTACGGCATTTGCGTCTGCGTTAGAGATGCTTAGTAAGATGCATGCTGTGACTTTTTGCATTGATTGAGCACTTAAATTTTGAAAAGTTAAAGAAAATTCCCACTTAGTGACAATCATGTCATTGTGCAACAAGGTGAGCTTAATTCGTAATCGAAAGATTACCTATGTTTTGGCTTGCCTGCAAAGCAGAGCAGAACATGGGTGTTGCTTAACTGTTAGCAACATGAGCTATTTATGTTAAAGTTATAAAAGCACCACCATATTACAAGAACTATAAGTCATAAGTTGATGAAACCTGGTATTCATATGTCTTAGTAAAAGCTTGACAGTCACACTTGCATCCCCATCTTTTGACATTGACCTTAATTTTCTGGTCTAGTGACTTTGCCAATTTTTTATTCATATGATACGAATGGTTAAGGCTTCAAATTTCAGGAACAATAAGTCATGGGTTGATGAAACTTGGTATGCATATGTCCTAGTAGAAGCTAGGCACAGTCAATTCTCATGTTTTAACTGACTTTGATTTTCAAATTGAATGACCTTGACTATTTTCAATACATAAAAGGGACCATTTTCAATACATGAAATATAACATTTTTAGCTCACCTCACGAAAGTGAAGGGAGCTTATGGGATACCCCGACCGTCGGCGTCCATATCCACCTTCAGAAGAATGGTTAAGGTTCATACACAATTACTGTCAAGTTCCACATCAACCATATTGGTATGGTATGTGCACCTAGTGATGCTAAGCACAATGCATGCTTCTGATGCTGGTTGTGACTTATATTTTTCGCATGAATTACCATTTACAGAAGAATGGTTTTAATCCATTCTCCTCGCTAACTGACAAGTTCCACATCAACCACATATTAGTATGATGGTAGGTGCACCTAGTGATCCTAAGCACAATGCATGCTTCACATGCTGGCATTGACCTATATTTTCCACATGGATGACCACTTACAGAAGAATGGTTAAAGTCCATTCCTGCTAACAGGAGAGTACCACATTAACCAAATTGGTATGGTATTTAGGTGCATTTAAGGATACTTAGCAAGATACATGGTTCAGATGCTGGCTGTGACCTTCTTTTTTTCTGAAAGGATGAGCACTTTAAATTTTGATCTCAGTTAATATAATATTATGCCATTCTGTCCTAGGTTGATGAAACTTTGTATGCACAGCCCTAATAGCAGTTTGGCATAGTTGCACCTCATTTTATGATCTTTAATTTTAACTAGATTGATGGTATTTTTTTTTCCATCAGAGCTAGACTGGTACAAATCACAAATTTAAAGTGTTCTTTGAAATTATTTTAAGTTAATAGGAATGATTGAGGGCTCTCAACCCTTGTGTTGCTAAGACATTGTCCATTTTACATGACAAATAATTTTATGTGGTCGTGCATGTACCTGCAGATAAAGCACATAACAACATCATTTTTTGCTCCCCCGCGACGACATGTCGGGGGCATTAAGTGTTACTCACGGCCGCGAAATTCCGTCAAGCTTTCCTCAGGAACCATACATGAAAATTATTTGAAACTTGGTAGGATGGTTCAGTATGACAAACTGTACTTTCTAAGCAATTTTTAGACCTGTCGGATATCTACTTCCTGTTTGGGATTTAGGGCAATGTGAAAAGATGTGAACATGGCTATGAAAATTTCAGTCAAGCTTTTCTCAGGAACCGTACAAGATAATGATTTGAAACTTGATGGGATGGTTCAGTATGACAATCTATATGTCCTAAGCGATGTGAGACCTGTCGGAAGTCTACTGGCTGTTTGGGACTTAGGTCGATGTGAAAATATGTGATTTTGACTTTGAAAATTTCAGTCAAGCTTTTCTCAGGAACCGTACATGAGAATTATTTGAAACTTGGTAGGAATGGTTCAATATGGCCAACTGTAAGTCCTATATGGATCCTAGCGGGGGCATCCGTGTCACATGGACACATCAACTTTATTGTTTGAAAAACATTATATTGATTGTTTAACAGCTGAATTAGGGGTTGGTTGTATCAGCAAAAGCACCAAACATACAGCAACAACACTGTTAAAGGAGGAGATAATAAATCAACATAATTCTTTTATTTCTTTCTTTGCCATTTCTCTTGACAAAAGATACCATGACGTGCCATCCTTGTATTTGATTCCAAAATTACATAAATCTCCATACAAGCAATTAACGTTTAATTTTATTTAAATATGGGATATTCACACAATTTATTCATGGGATTCGGGATATTTGAGGCAAAACTTACTGGGATATGGGATATTTAAGTCCATTTTATTTACAGGGATACGGGATACTGGAAAAACACTTTTTGGGATATGGGTTATTTGATGAAAAAGTTACTGGGATATTGGTACCCCCCCCTAAACAAGCCCCTTTATTCAAAAGAACAGAAAATGCAGATACAAATATTTGGTAATCGTGTATAAAAAGACTTGTTTTGTCATCTATGAGTCTAGCAAGGAAAACAAATCTACACAAGATCAGACAAACTGGTATCCCAATGGGCACAAAATGTGCACCATCGCTTGCCGATTTGTTTCTTCATTCATATGAAGCGGACTTTTTACAATCACTTGTAGTACCTTTTTTATGACCTACGTGCTTGTAATTATTTGTGGTTAATAAATTTCGATTAATGGTTCATTGTAATCTTTGCAAAAAAGCCATTTCTGTGTTTTCAAAGAAAAAGAGTTAAAGGGACAATATACGTAATTATAAGAATTTGTCTGGACAATAGTTTTGATTGAAAATAATTTCTGCGTTGGTAGAAATAAATTTAAGGTCAAATATGGATTAAACCTATGTATTTGACTAGATCTTTTCTGGTTTCATGGTAGCAGCTTACAAACAAAACTGTAAATAAGCTGAACACATTTAAATGATAAACCGAAAGGAATCCGACATAGACTTCGTATGAATTAAGGAAATTTTTTAACACAAATATCCAAGTGAAATTTTGAAAAAATTCAACCAATTCGCATAATTTGAACATTGCTCGACAGATCGCAAAATCTTGGGCACATAATCTCAAAACAAAGTGTTGTCTGTTGTGTGGTACATCGATCCCTAACGTATTGTGCCATCAAATAAACTTCTGCGAACTATTGAACATCCACATCTTGAAAGTAGCTGACAATCTGTAATGAGTAGTGGGGATCACAGATGTTATGAGCTGCTTTTGATTAATAGTTTTCATAGATCAAATATCATTCTTGGGAATGAATGTAGATGGTGTGATCTCAAGCCTTTCTTCATTTTGTACTACATGTCTTTCCACATCTCTTTCTTGATAATTTAAAGTATTGATTGATTGACATAATTAATACAAAATAGAGGACAAATTTGCTGACCCCCCCCCCGTTTTTTTATTAAGAAATAAGGGACACAATGATGGAAAAATTCAAAGTCTTACACACAATGATGAAAAAATTCAGTCTTACACACAATGATGAAAAAATTCAAAGTCTCATACACAATGATGAAAAAATTCAAAGTCTTAGTGACTTAAATAAAATTATAGTATAACTTGAAACATATCTACTGGAAACACCATAGAGGTTAATGACTGTCGCTTTTCAATTTTCAATTTGGTCAAATTTCGATTAATGGTTAATTGGAAAAAAACCACCAGAATGTGTTTTCAAGAAAAGAGTGTTAAAAGGACAAAACACATAATTATTAGAATTTGTCTTGACAAATATATAAAATAAAATAATAATTTCCATCCAAAAAAAATCTGCGTTGATAGAAATATATTTCAGGTCAAAGAGGGATGAAAATTTCACCATAAAATATGCATGTCCTAAAACAAAAGCTTTCTTAGTCCACCGTTGCATGCGTTGGCTACAAATGCCCAAAAGCAATATACTATCCATTATCAAATTCAAGGAGAATAGCAAGTTTTAAGTGCTGGACATTATTATTGAGCGTAGTGTCTGCTTTTAATGTGAGCACATTTTTTTCAGAGATTGATTATTTATATTCGAACGCCCGTATTCATATTGTTTACACAAAGTTTCCAAAAAGAAAAAGAAATAAATCAAAAGTTCAGAAAATGCCCCATATTTTTCCCAAAAGCAATATACTATCCATTATCAAATTCAAGGAGAATAGCAAGTTTTAAGTGCTGGACATTATTATTGAGCGTAGTGTCTGCTTTTAATGTGAGCACAGTTTTTTTCAGAGATTGATTATTTATATTCGAACGCCCATATTCATATTGTTTACACAAAGTTTCCAAAAAGAAAAAGAAATAAATCAAAAGTTCAGAAAATGCCCCATATTTTTCAATTTTTGTCCACAGGCGTTTGGGTTCAGGATTATTTTTTTCATTAATAACGTGTATATAAAAAATTTCATACTCGTCTATATACTATTTAGTATATAGACGAGTATGAAATTTTTTATATACACGTTATTAATAAAAAAAATAATCCTGAACCCAAACGCCTGTGTTTTTGTCCTCTCATATGAAGATAGAAATGAAAAAAACAACACGTGTTTTAATGTATAATTCACCAACCCAAAATCAAGGGTAAAGTGAAATTTGAGATCACTTGACGTTTTCTGTCCTCTTGGTTAAGTGTTCTTTGAAATTCTTGTAAACCACTGTATAAGTTGTTTGATACTTAGCATACTTTACCAAGAGGAATAAATGGCATGATTTTTCTGAACGGCATATCCGTCACCGCATCCGTTTTTTATAAGATTTCGATGGTGAGACATATCAAAAAGAAAATCAAACGTTTCGAAATAACATTTATTAAAATAATAGCATTGCTTGAAACAATAATTAAAGTTTTCGATAGTTAACCTGGACATTTTCAAAGCAGAGGCAAAATTGCGATATATTGAAACGGCGACAAAACATGCATCAAGACAGCAACAATTTTTCTAGTCAAAGCAGCGACATTTACCTGAGTGCAAGACTTAAGAGTTTAAATAGGAATATATGTTCAAGCCAGAAATAGCTTGACACAAACTAGATTGAACAGTAGAAAATAACCAAATTTGCGAGAAACAGACTGATATAAAACCGTACAAGAGTGAATATATGGTATGGGTAATTGTACCCTACGCAACGAAGTTGCGAAGGGTATAATGTTTTGGACTGGTCCGTCCGTCCGTCCGTCCGTCTGTTCGTGATCAAAATTTTTGTAACAGATATCTCAGCTATTATTCATCCTAGGCTTTTGATATCTGGTATGTAGCTTCAGGTGGGGTCCCATATGGTTGGATACGTTTTCAGGTCTGTTGATCATCTACTTCCTGTTTAACGAGCAGACTTACACTTTTTCACTAAATTTTCAGGGTTGAACATTTTCGTCACAGATTTCTCAGCAACTATTAATTGTAGGCTTTTGATATTTGGTATGTAGCTTCAGGTAGGGGTCACGTATATGATGGGATACATTTTCAGGACTGTCGATCAACTACCTCCTGTTAAACGTGCTGACTTAGTTTTTTTTTCAGCCTTTGATATTTTATACTTAGCTTTAGGTAGGAGTCCCATATGGTGGGATACATTTTCAGGTCTGTCACTCATTTTATTCCTGTTTAATGAGCCGACTTGGAAAGACAACAACTATATATGACTTTTTTATTCCTAACTCAAAAAATTGATATTCTCTGTCCATTATGTGGACGCGTGGGGTATATGAGCGTGCTCACTTGGTTCTTTCATTTATAAACCATCTTGATACATTTACGACAGCACATTAATGCATGTGCAAAGCATGCAACTCAAACAAACCAAGTCATTATCATTATTTATGAGCCGGGGTATTATTTAGTTAAAAAAAACTCTTTTATTTCTATAAAACAATATGTCGGCATAGTTTCGTGAATGTTTACGTGTAAATCTTTTTTCGCTGTTTTAATGTATGAGTGTAAGAATATCCTTTAAGATAATTAAGTCAATCACATATTTCAGAAGAAATTTATGAAAAATACAAAAATCTAGAAAATAGATCATTTATTAAAATAGAACTTTTTAAAATAACAAGCTTCTTTAATATGAGATAGAGACCATAGAGATTCAAAGTGATCGGTATAGACGCGATTTCAAACATGACAAATTTTTTATACACCTTACATATTAAAACTTCTCATATAAGAATGAATACCAAAAAAAATATTAGTATAAGCACATTCATATTGGTCAGAACTTATACAAATATAAACATGGTCACAGAATTTCATTAATTGGTATTTAAACACTTTAAATGTTTGAAGTTAACTTTTGATTAGAGTCCGGGTATTAGGGTAGCTACATATCCAATGACCCTATTGAGGGGACAGAGTGACCGATTGGTTAAAGGTTCTGGTTCAAATACCACACAACTGATCACTAGTCTATCACCTCCTCAGGTAGCTGGAACGAGTCCCGCATTGTTATATATAAAAATGGGACTTCTTCTTCTGTACATTATAATTTTTGCAATAACCTGCCCAAGATTGGTGTTTTCTTCCGACTTCTCCGGTTTCCTCCACCAATAAAACTGACAGGTCAGCCCTGTATAGCCCAAGGGCGTCGAAAAGGGCGTTAACCCCAAACCCCACCCCACTCCCTAAAAAACAAACAAACAAATATTTGTATTGAATTTAGTACTATCCTTTCCATCCAGAAATATGAGCTGCGTAACTTTTATAGTCCGGACTAGAAAATTTATCTTTTAAGTCAAAACTTTCTGTATAATAAGGTAGAAAGCCACTGTGATGAATCAACTCTATTTCTAATAATTTAGAAACTATTCCTATTAAACTATCTTCTATTTTTATAATTTTCACAAAAGGTAATGCTTTGGCTAGTCTTAAAATTACATGCTTATTAGTCAAATGTGTTCCTCCAATCATATACGGGGGCCAGAAATCATACGGATAGTCTTTGATTGACACATACCATTTGGATGATTTGCTTCGGAACGGTTTTCCTAAAGTTACTTTATATCCATATATTGTAAAGTCTGTGTTAGCTATATTCTTTATCGCAAAATTTAGTATATTTTCCGAGTTAACAAATCTATCATCGTCTATTATATGAATAAATTTTGCGTTTATTTTTTGCTTTGCGAACCAATAAATGGTAAACAGGGTTTTATAGACTAAGTTATCATAAGTATCTTCGATATTAAACTGGAGAATATCATTGTTAGTTTCTTGCTCCAGTTTAATGTGCTCCTCGAAACGTTCGTGTACCCCAAGTATGAAAATAGTCTTTATTTTAGCGTTCTGTACACTGCCCCATGTTTTTCTGATAGCAATCCTCCTGTCTATGTTTCCAGCAAAAGATTTTACTAAGAACAGCATAGTTATTTCTTCACAGTTTTCTCCATCATAAGTTGAGCTATTTGGATTTCTTACAACATCGTATCTTCTTTGCAGATCATTGACTGGTGCTTCTGAAGTCATTCCATATCTCTCAATTTGATCCACGATATCTTTAACGTCACATCTTTCGTATGTAAAACTAAAGAAATAAGATTTTTCACCGGAAAGGATCCATTTAAAAATGAATAACAGGAGTACAAAACCTATGAGCGAGGGTAGACGCTTTGATCTGGAATTAAAAGCAAAAAAAATGTTAAAGACAAAAATTATCGATACAATGTAATTCCACCATCATTATGAAAGGAATAGGTTCAATGAGAACCAAAGTTAGTCCGAAATTTGAACTCCAAGTAAACGTTCTGAAATTACTGCCAAATATGTTTTGAACTGCTGTATTGTCAGGAATACCACCATAAAGCTACAAAATATTTAGCAACTTGGATTAAACTGGACTAGAAATCATATGATTTTATAAAATGTATGGTAACATATCTCTAACTTTAACATAGAGCGCATGCGTCCAGAAAAAAAAACAATATTGTGATAAAATGACACTTTTTAAAGACAAATAGATAGGCAAAGAATAAATGTTGTAAAAACATTTGTAAATCCTAAAAAATGAAGAAAATATTGATATTTTCCGAATTTTCAGCATATATATGACATCATAACATCACGCATATTGTCGTCAGCATGTGAATGTATGTGTAAAGTTGGATTTACTACATTTTATCCATTCAGAATGTACAATAGTTATATCGCAATGGGCCTGACTTGGTACAGGCATTTCAAATAAAATGGTGTGTTAAACCAGGTTTTATGGGGCGCCAAACCTCCCTCTTCCATTGAAATCTTATATAGGGTTCGGTAGTAACAAAAACGCAACACAGTTGTCAAGACATAATAGGGATAATAAGATGATCATCTCAGTACAAGTCGCCAATGTGTGCAAATACGGGGCCGATTTCAACCCTTACTGAACATACTCCTTTTCTAGAACGAATTTAGAGTAAACATCATGAAGAATAAAACGTTTTTTGGTTTTTGGTAGCTGTTTTTACTTTCTCTCTTCCATACTCATGTTTCCACCTCTTTACTTGAGAGTTATCACGCCTTCAATTTATTAATGTATATTATATACTTATCTATAAGAGACGAAAGTCCCGATAACGACTAGCACTCCCTAGGTATATAGTCAACTCTCTTTATACCGACATTCATAATAACAGATTCTTTATAACAGAATTGTTATGAAACAAAAATGCATTTATTTTTATATTTTCAAGTTTTACAATCATATGAGAGCAGCAAACACGTTGTAGCAACAAAATTCCAGAGACAATCTTGGTTATTGAAAATTAATGATTTCAGTATTTATGCTCAAAATATACATCTGCTGATTTTTAGGGGGTGGTCAAAAATGCTGCACAAATGCATGATGTATGCATACTGATAAATAAACAGACACGATGTCATCCTGTTTTCCTCAGGAAAGAAAACAGCGACAGATTGTCTTTCACTCCATAAACGACTCGGTAAAAAATGAACAGAATTTTCAACTTTTTAAGTGTACATTGTACGACTCCGCGTTTTATTTTAGCAATTTTTCGAACTTTTCAATAATAATACTAACTTTCATTTTTCAAAAATAAAGTGAATATATGCAAGTTTTGTCCATCTCTAAATCTGGGAAAATGATTGAAATTGCAATCTATATTTTGAAAGTTAAAATTATTAAAAAGGATGGGTTGCGATAAGGCCCTATTTTGGCCCAGCTATAGGCGAAAAATAAAAAGTATTTCAAAGCCTGCTACTTATTTTGTAGCAAAATATTTGAACAAGATTACTTTTAAATACTTTTGCACGAACATGGTTTGGAAATTCGTGTTCAAAAGTGACCCATTTTGAATGAAAATTTCATCTTGATTTAAAGAAAATTTCAAGGTAGGCTTCAATAAATAAACATTTTGTGCTTATATAGATATTTTTGATCAAATGAATGAAGAAGATAAACTGAAATATATATTGAATCCGGATTCAAAGGAACATGTGAGATTGCTGGGCTCCTTTTTGGAACAGTCTCTTTCACTGAGGACAGGGGGCAATACTATTTCTTAATTGTTTCTTTGTTTTGAATGTTTGTTTTGTTTGTAGCTATTGACCCCTTGGGGTGTAATTTGCTCAATAAACTTATGACTTATGACTTATATACTTGTAGACAGTGTTAACAGTTCTATAAAAAGGTTCATCATATATTTACATCACTTTAAACAACAATTTTGAATTTGAAATGACCGCTAATCTCAAGAAAAACGATGAAAACGGAGATATTTTGTACATTTTTTAACTACTGACAACAAGTTCAAAAATAACAGTCTTTTTAATTTTTAGTATGCCTTGCACGCGGAACCAGCTTGAAACTTTCACAAAAGATGTGTTTTAGTAATACAAGTTTTTGAAGTAAATATGGAGCCGGTTCCGCGTGCAAGGCTATACTTTCGAGAAAGATATATATCACTTGCGGTGGGTCATTTCAAGCACCATTTACTAAAAAACAATAAAGCTTTTAAACTAAAGACGTTAATTTTCAAAAAATGGAAATATTAACCTTTCCAACG
This sequence comes from Arcuatula senhousia, assembly GCA_963971305.1. Lineage (NCBI taxonomy): Eukaryota > Metazoa > Mollusca > Bivalvia > Mytilida > Mytilidae > Arcuatula > Arcuatula senhousia. The sequence goes on along the minus strand of OZ020311.1, from coordinate 31,977,382 downwards.
AGACAATTTGTTATAGAATTTTCTTAATTTTATTTTTGACTTTCGCGGTGGGCTGAAAAAGGGTCTTATCGCAACCCATCCTTTACGACCCAACGTACAGTCACTCTAGTATTCTATGGGATGCATCAGGTTCTCCTAGGGAAAAGTGGAATTCCCAATTGTTCTAGAAAAAAATCCAGTGTACCAATTTGTCCCAGGACAATATGAAATTCCGAACTGCAATTAATGGATCTCAGGTTGCCCTGTAACAATTACATTAAAAATGTAATCAATAGTTCATTATTACAGGAAAGTCCACATTTCACCATGCAGTCCACTGTCAATGTCATGTTAGTATCCATATTCTCCGTGTGTCAAATATGTCAACATCTGTTTAAGTATCCATATCCTGTATATGTCACACTTATTTAAAAGTTACAAACAATAGAAATACTTACATATTCCTGATTGATACCCGTCTGGTAAGTGCTGGTACTGTTGCCATACACATTCTAAAACAAATATATAAAGTTCAACGCGTTGATCATAGGAACATGATTGACTATTCAATATGTTCTAAATATTAAAATCAATATTTAAAGAATATTTTTACTCTTAGATACTTATTTTTTCGTAGTAAGGGGGTACTTGCACCATGCTTTAAATTTATTTATAGACACATTAAGAGAGACACTTTAATTTTGACTGGTCACTCGATCACCTGCAATTATTCTCCTTAAGTAGTAAGTACTTGTTTCACGTTTTTCTTGGGTTTGTATCTTAAATTTGACTCGGGATATCATCTTTGTTTAAAAATATACGACAAAAGAGGCGATTTTAATTTTTTTTCTAATGTTGAAAGTCACATATCGGCAATTCCATGTATAATTTCAAACTTATTTGATATTCAAGGGCTTGTTCAAATTTGTCAGATTTCTTTACCTGACACTCCGAATACGTCTCATAAGGTCTCTTAACAAGTTTTTTCTTTCGATATCAGCCACTAGTAACAAAAATCAAAATTATGTGAAATGAGTTGAATCGTGATTGGGATAGAAATGGAGAAATATCTGTTTGACACAAAATCAAAACGCAATTTTTAATTTGCATCTTTTGATTTGTGTGAAATTGTTTGAATAGAGTAAGACTGAGTGTAAATGAACTCAGATGAATTAATAATGGGTATTTTGCCCTTATACATGTAATACCCTGTTTATTTGGGCACTAACTCTTCAGGGTGGTCTATCTACCAATGCTGTAGTAGTTAGAGTTATTGTTAACAGTAAGTGTGCAATAAACTTATTTAAGTAAAAAAAAAAATCAAAACGCTTTGAAAACTGTAAATCTTACAAACAATGTACATATAACGCTTAAATGAAAGTGTTGCATAAATCAAGTTTTCAGACGGGGACATGTACAAATATTTGACAAGATAAAAAAAGCACCTTATCTTTCGTATTTTTCGTTCTCTTCAGTGTATGACCACAAGGTGGAGATGCAAGTACGTAAAACGAATTACACCGGTCTTGGAAAACTCGTGATATGATTTTCGTGGTCTTTTGCACTCCATTTGTGAAGAGACAGTCGGTCTTTTCCAAGAACTTATGTAAAAACCTACAAGTCTTTTATAATGAATAGAGAAATAATCAATCATGTTCGATTTCTTGCTCGTATGTTGTGCAATTTGTTATTGTTTTAAATCATCTTGGTTTTTTTGTGTATCGATTTTGTCTGGATCTTTTCGGATTTACGATATTTTAATGCAACTTGGGTACCTCTTTGGTTTTTAAAGGAAAAAATATCCAACAGCCATGACAGAATTTTTTCAGAAATGAAAATCCATGATTGTACCCTTTACTAAAATCAAAAACTTTTTTTTTCAAAATGACTCGATACTGAAACAATCATTAATAGTGAATTGTTCATACAAACAGAATTCTACATGTAATAAAAACTGCAAAAAGATATCAGCTTTAATTAATATTGATTGATGTTGACTATTTACATATACAAATATCCTTACTTTCTTAATCTTGGACCATAATATATCCACACACTTGATCTAGGTACTAGACTCAAACTGCCTGCTATGACATATTGGTCAGAATTTAAACCATTTATATTTGTAGATGAAATAGGTTTAATATAAAATGTTTGAATAAAGTGTTTAAGCTTTTAAGGAAACAAACGAGTACTAACAAACTATTTTAACATAAGTCAACAATATGTAGTTTTGAATGTTTATGAAATACCAGTTGTATACTTACGACCAAACTTAAATTTGAATTAAAACAAGCATCATATATTTAGTTGCGAAGCTTCATGCTTTTTCTTTAACAAATTATTAAGTGATCAACATATGAATGTACCAAACGGTAAAACAAACTACGAATATACCTTATTGTTTAGTTGACTGTCAATCAAATGGTGGGAAACTGTTATAGGATTATTTTCTGAAATACATACATGACATATACCGCCAAGTTTTATTCTTTAACGTTTCAACACCTGGATATTTGAGATTGATTATTCACATCCAGAGAATACGGGGTATTAAAAAGAAAAAGACAAAAACTGAAAATGGTAGACAACAATCTTTATTAAGAAACTGTTGCCTACCATTTTCTCTTATTGTGTTTTTCTTCGTTAAAAATCATACACTGTAAGACTTGGACTGTGTACAGATTTCGAGCATTGATTATAACCGGTAAATTAATTATACCCCGTGAAACGTTTTTCATTTCGTCTGCAACGTTTTGCAAAAGCAACCATCCGCCGTCTTGCGACATCCTGCGTCCTTCGTCCGTTGTCCATCGTCGACACATAAATTTCCGTCACAGCCTCTTGATATTTTGCACGTAGCATTCTCCTATAGCACTATACATAGGGTGTAAAGCGAATTCATGCCCGTAAATCATCTACTTCCTGTTAATCGAGCATTTTTTGACAAAGGCGACATACACCTCCTACCAAAGATCACTGTTCTAATTTGTTATTGTTTTGCCTCTGACGAATGTCGCGGAAGGCGGAGCAAGGGTATTGTGAATCCGTAAGTGACAACGGCGTCGCCCAGAATTGCAACATCGTTTTCTTCATCTGCTTTTTTGTGGTAAACAATTGGTATGGGTGATTTCATTCAAACCATTACTTACGTTGTTAATTGATATTCAGCAGTATTTGTGTTTCCGTGTTTTATGTGTTGTCTGTTTTTTCGTCCTATCCTTGTTTGTGTTTACTGGTCTTGTCTCTGCCCTTTCGGACTTTGACATTCGGATGCCCCATTGGTACCTCTACTTCTCTCACAGAAGCTGTACCCCTTAGCTTTATTTCAAATCTGAGTTTAACTGAACCCCTACTAATGATATATTTTAAAAATAAAGATGATGGATAGCATTGTTCCAAAACTGATCAATCTTTAAAAGACCAAAATCGATCAAGTATAGTATTAAGTTTGGAGAATTGGCCGACAAGTCAATATTTTCTTTAGAAAATAAACATGTTTTACCGTCAGATTAACCCCATCTTAATAACCATGTTAGCTATTACCACGGCTATTACAAGTCAATCTTTAACACAATAATAAACACAGACCAATATGTTATAAAGACAATATTGACCATTTACACCCTAAAAAATAAATTACTCAGTATCTTGGAATTACTAGTTTTGAGTATTTGGAATTACTTACAAATACTAAGTAATTAAAAAATAATACTAAGTAATTTTATAAGTAATCGGGTTTTACTTGAGTCAAGTAAAACAAATCTTAAAATAAGTAATTCAATTTTGTGTTAAATATAATTACTTATTTTGAGTATTACTATTACTTATTGCAAAGCATGAAATCATTCACCAAGTAAGAATTACTAATTTCAAGACATTGAATTACTAATAAACTTCAAATTACTCATTTTGAGTAATTTAATTACAATTATTTTAATCTTTTTATAAATGGCAGAATTTAAAGTAAACTCACAAATAAATGGAGCAGTATCATTTGATCTTGCATGTATATAGAGGCTGTAACATTATTAACCTTTATAAAGCAAATGTAGATAAAAATAATATACAGTGTCCTTATTACCTCTTCACAACAATTGGCATTTATTAATAGATACTTAATTCCATATAAGTTTGTAAATATGTCTGTGCATGTTAAACACATTATGAAATAATATTGTGTGAAAAAACAAACATTTGCCACTTTTGCTGATTGAAATGAAACATCTTTTGGCAAACAAATACGGGGCTAAGATAAAGTACTAAGTAAAACTGAATTACTTACTAAGTAAATGGAATATGAATGAGAGAAGGAATTTGATTGGTTAATTAAAAAGAGGCAACCAATGAGATGATCTGTAACTTTATTCTTGTTTTGGCGCTTTGAATTGCATCAGGTTGGAAGAGGAATTCACAGAAGATGTTTTTTTATATATTTTCGGAATTCCAGTGATTATACCGAGTACATTTGTCAGATAAGTGTATTTTTAATATATTTTATTATTTTTAATTCCTTTTTAATGTTTCCATTGCATTCTAAATCATTATGTTGAAGATCACCAGTTAAATTATTTAGAAAATGAAAACAATTGTTTTGATGTTTCACAACTTTTATGCATGTGTGACAAATATTATACACAGTGTTATATTTTCTTCAGAACTAAAATGTTTAAAAGAATATAGCACACGAAAGATGCATTGAGATGTATAGTTTGAAAGTTAAAACTGTCAAGCATCCATACCGACTGGTTCTCGATAATTTTGTTTTCCCACTGAAAACGATGCTTTGTGGAGTACTCTTTTCTTTTCAGACAACAAAAAAGGACACGGGAAGGAGGAATGGTGAATCGTGAACAGATCTAGGAACAATTCATAATGATGCTAGTGACAGACTGACGCCTATAGATGGCTCATATGAGATACAAAGGAGTCGTTAAATATGTAGAAACAAATAAAATAATTACTTAAACTGAGTAAAATAATTACTTTAAATAAGTAAATGAATTTCTAGAAATAAGTAATTGAATATCTTAAAACAAGTAAAACAACTACTTGAAGTAAGTAAATCAATCTATGAAAATAAGTAAAATAATTACTTGAAAATAAGTAAAATAATTACTTGAAACTAGAAAATATATGCCTTAAAACAAGTAAAACATTTACTTGTTTCAAGAATATTTGAGTTCTTAAGATAAGTAATTTCGAAATACTTAGTAGATACAATGAAATTACTGAGTAATTAATTTCTCAGTAATTTTTAATTACTACGAATTACTCCCAGATATACAAATTTTTTTACTTAGTAATTTACTTAAAATGAGTAATTAAATTACTTGAAATAAGTATTACTAAGTAATTTATTTTTTAGAGTGTATAACACCAAAGTATCTGATATATGTCACTCTACAATTGGTCAGAGGTGTTCTTCCAGGGAAAACGTATGTCACCTACGTCTAAAAATATTTGGTAAACAGCAAGTAGTTGTGATTCAGCTGTTAATTCGCTTTACACCATTTGGTACTATAGGACAAAGCTACACTCCAAATATTAAGATGCTGCAGCACGAAAATGCCTATAAACATGTAACGGATATTTTGTTTATGTGTCTCAGTGTATGTAAAATCTTAAATAAAAAAAATGTACTCAGCTAACAGTAGCTTATTTTCGGACATAAAATCGCTACACCATATAGTACTATATGGAACATACTTAACCAATAAAAATAATGACAAAGCACAAAAAAGGCTCACTAATAACTAATGGACCGATTATTCAACTTAAAAAGGGGAGGCTTATTTTTTTATTTTTAAAAGGTGTCACAACAGAATATATTTTTTTTCATTATTTGCATTATTTTGTAATGGCAGAGTTACCATGATTACACGTTTCCAAAATTTCCATGTGCAAGTGAAAAATTTCCATAGCGAGCCACTAGTCCAATACAGATATACCTAAATGATAGATATGGTATTAATGAAATGCGATTTTTTAACAATTTAAACATTTGTTTTGTCGAAATACAAACACTCTATGATTTTTGTTAACAGTCGCTGCAGAAGTTTCAATATTGCATTTATACCCCCTGCAAAACTACCCGTCAGCCTTTAAAGGCTTATGATGCGCTACCAAAATACTACTCCTGATCATATCATCGTTTAATTCATTCTTGTCCCAATCTTTGGCTGTAGATGATGAGGCTTGTATAATATTATAAAGGACATATTTGACTGCTTTGTAAGAGTAACGGCTAATGCGCAAGTGTTAACAAAGTTCTAAATCGACTTCCTTGTGGAAACCTATTGCTGGAATAGCAATTGCTCTTGTTAGCCATATTAGAGCCTCCTTTGGACCTTTGTGAATTCCATCTCTGTATTGCTGTGCCTGAAAAAACATAGAAAAAAAGTAAAGTGCATTTTACTAATTTTAAAGTTTGGGGATAAGGAAAATGTTATATGATTTATACACTAATATGCCCCGTAGATCTTCAGTTTACATGTAATAAATATGTTTTTAATATATAGTGTTTTAGATATGAAGGCTTAACAAATGCAAAATTTTGTACAAAATATATTTTTTTCTGCGTCTATAATGATAAAATGTATATCATATTCTTTTAATTTACATCTACCTTTAGTGCCATTGTCCGTTCTTTCATTAATGGTTACGATGGCAGGAACCGGTTACTCTCCCGGAGCCCCTGAGTTCACTCTCATTACGACAAGGTTTGCGTTGTTAATTAATATTCAGCAGTTTTTGTGTTTCCGTGTTATAAATGTTGTCTGTTTTTCGTCCTGTCCTTGTGTGTCTTTACTAATTTTGTCTCTGCCCTTTCGGACTTTGACATTCGGATACCCAATTGGTACCTCTGCCGCTTTCTGTAACTGACACGGGCTTTGCCCTACCAAAGAAAACAGGATCCTGGCTGCTAAAATATTCGAATCTTTTTTTAATAAAGTCAAGCATCATTGGTTGCATGCCCTGGAATGAAAATTAATTCTCTAGTCAATTCTTTGTTTGAATTTTATAACAGAAAAGATCAAATCCGACAAAGTCGGGAAAGACCCTCTTCCTAAATGAAAGACCCTAAGTAATGACTCATACACAGGCACTTGGAGCATGGATTTTATATATGACCCTCTCTTTTTTTTAACCTGGTCAAAGACCATGTGAATATATGCCATCACTATGCGTCCGTCGTCTGTCGCCCGTTAACAATTTCAAAAATCTTCTCCTCTGAAACCACTGAACCAATTTAACTGAAACTTTACAGGAATGATATCTGACATGTTGGCAACAAACAATCTTCATCTTAAAATGATTCAATAAAAACATGGCCGCTGTTACTAAAAATAGAACATAGGGTAAAATCACTTAAAATTGCTTATAACTCAGCAACCATTACAGATAGAAAAAATCCGAAAGATCTTAGGCTCTTCAGAATCAAAAGCTCTTGGATGGAAGTTGTCAGATGACCCTTGATAGGGGTTATGGCCCTTTTAAGGTAAAAAATAGCGTTTTTTCATGTTTTTGCCCTATAGAATGAAAACTATTGCAGATAGAGAAACGCTGTTACTTGCTTTTATGTTCAGCCCATTTAGCTTTACAAAAGTCTCTATTGGGTCATAGTTTTAAGATGACCTGTTATAGGATAATGGCCCTTTTCAGATATCAAAAATAGTGTTATCTCCCTATAGAATCAAAACTATTGCAGATAGAGAAAAGTTGTTGCTCGCTTAAATGTTCAGCTCATTAAGATCCACAAAAGTCTCTTTTGGGTCGAATTTGTCAGATGACCCCTTATAGGGGTTATGGCCCTTTACTGGGGAAAAATAGTGTTTTTTCCCTATAGAATGAAAACTATTACAGATAGAGAAAAGCTTTTGCTTACACGTGCAGCTCTTTACAAAAGATTCACATAAGTCTGCATTGGGTCTCATTTGTCAGATGACCCCTTAAAGAAAACACCCTTATGGCTAAAGGACCAGGTGAGCGTTGAGGCCCCTGGGAGCCTCTTGTCTCAAATACCCCTAACAAAATAAAATTTCGATATGAAAGATTTAATAAGTGTTTTCTTGTCATTTCAAAACATATTATGTCAAAGTATTGCTGTTTTATACTATCCAAAATAATTACCCACTGGTATAAATATTTCGCTTTATGTATACCAGTGGGTAAATTTTTTGGATAGTATCGAAATTGTATTATGTAATGGGTATTAGATAAAAAAGGGGGGTCATATATAAAATCCCTGCTCCAAGTGCTTGTGGTCTCATATTCTACACGTCCACATTTTGGATATACAAAAGTGAAAATTGAGTCGAATAAACAGAAAGTATGTCGATAGACCTGAAAAACGAATCAAACAACATGGGAACACCACCTGAGGCTGCATACTAGATTTTAGCACCTAAGATTAATAGTCTGAGAAAACTTGTTGCATGTGGTATAAAGTTTCCCCAAAAAATATTTTACAGATTTGCTAAAAAACTGAGGATTTCATGTAAAATTTCAAATATTTACTTCATACCAAAATTCAATTACTAGTAAATGTTTGCAAAAAAATTGTGGACGGACAAAGAAAAAAACTATAAGGTGCCATATTTTCGATGCAGGTCCTAATCGAGAGTTAAATCATTTCAACAAATATCTTTACATGATTTTGCCTAAAATTCAATATTAATTATTTTGTGGCTTTTTAAATATTATAGGAATGAGCACAATATTTTATTAGTGTAAGAAGCAAAGGTACCAATGATGCATCCGAATGTCAAAAGTCCAAAAGGGCAGAGGCACAACAAGTAATCACCAAAGAGAACAGGACAAGAAAACAGACAACATAATTATGAACAAGTAACATTTGTTTCATAAGTAATTTTTTGTAGTTTTAAATGTAACTTGCTAAAAGAATAGGGATAATTTAGCTTTTAGGCTACCCAAATAGTCGATAATGGGATGTGGATTAAGTGTACGCAACACAACCAACATACCGAAATGGCAATTTAAAAAAGAAAATCACAATGGAAAACAGCCAGCAGTGCTCAACATGACCTTGGGTCGCTGCTCGCCGTCTTGCCTTGGCCCAAGACTAAACATACAACACATAAAATTCAATAACAATCCCAAAATTATCAAAGAAAGACCCATTTCTGGACAAATAACAAAAACACAAATATGACAGGGTTAAACAAAAGCTTTGACAAAGATTCCTGGCTTAGGATAGGCACATATGAAATGTGCCGGGGTTAAACTATTCTTTTAGGCAGAACCTTCTCCCTATTTATAATCTTGTACAAAGCGCAAGATAACACACCCTAAAACTCAGATCGATAAATAAAGTAACAAACCCTAAAACTCAGATCGATAAATAAAATAACACACCCTAAAACTCAGATCGATAAACAAAATAACACACCCTAAAACTCAAATCGAGGAAAGTTCAAATAAAAAATATTAACTATCAGGGTCAGGCATAGTTGCAATTATTTGGCCCTTTTGATATCTTTGGTTGAGCGGAGCGGAGCTACAATGCGACCAAATAACTCGTAATCATGGAAAAACACCGAAAGTGAATTACACTGGGCGTAAATTTATCCACTTAAAGTTGTATTTGGTACTGAAAGGTTGCTAACGTTATATCAATATAAAGTATACAGTTAAACAAATATGCTTCACACAATTTTTAACATTGTCTTGAATTAAAACATCAATTTTTGATTACTTATCTTGACCTTGATGATGAAGTTCAGTATCAGAATATTGATAATGTAATTTTTAACAAATTGATATTCAGCTAGCTATGGTTTTAATTAAAACTTTCATAAAACCTTGTTTATTTTGTGTGGGTTAAGCAATTCTGAATTATTTAATTTGAAGCTTTGTGCGAGTTAGACAAAGAAATTCGATTAGCTTTATTAGGACTTACATGACTTACGAGACCGCATTATAGCTACGTCCATTCAAAGAAGTCACAGGAGCTGCATTACTGTAGAAAGGGTCAGGCAGATCAAAATTTACACTGAAATCTCATCAAGATCATTAGTCATTAAAAGGTTTGTTTTGTTTCCGTACATAGATTCAATTATTTGAACGTTTTGTTAATTAAATATAGTTAAAATATTCCTTACATAGTCTTCATGCAGGTTCAATTATCTGAACGTTTTAAAAATCATTAGAATAAACTGTTACATTACATTAGGAATCAAAATGTCACCAAAATTTGTTACTCTAGAATTGTGCACATATGTGTGATATTGGCACCAGAAATCTTTTATCTATGGATACAGAAAATCAAGTCTGTCAAAAAGCGTTTTCAATCATTTTTTTCCAAAATGGGTCTTTTGACAATTTTTAAAGCTGTTGACGTATAAACTATACCTCAATAAATATTTTAGCGAGCATTGCAGATGCGAGCCCTACGGCATTGTGCATGTTTTGAGATGTGCCAGAAATATACTGACGATAAAACCGGAACAGGTTTACTTTTACGGAGTGAAAAAAATAATAAGCACGGAGCAAGTAAAACAATCAACCCTCTGGGCTTATGAAAATACATCATAATCTGTTATGCAAAAATGTAGAAATTTAAATTCAACCCTCATTCATCCACTTGTTTATTTTTACACACAGATTTTTATTTAAACACCATTCGGTCTTTTCCGCTGAAAAACGATTTTCCGGAAATTACCGAGCTAGCTTTTGGCAACATCGTCCCATTGACATTGCCATTGACTAGTCATACCAAATGCATGATACTGACCAAGCTTTGTTAAATTCTAAGTAAGATAAAATAAGATAAAGAAATACATAAATTTACTGAATAAAACCTACTCATAATAATAAATAAAAGGTTCTTACCTGAAGATGAAAGAAGAGTCCCATCCTGTGGGGTTTGAACTTTCACTCACTTTCCTCAATGCTGCATGATATTTTTACTTTACCGTTTTTTCTGCCAGGTTTCTTAATGTACCTTCTGTTACCAATGCTTCAAATAAAACACTGATACTCAGAAAATCTCACAAAACCTGGCAGAATCTGAATGTTGTTTTAGTCTGCTGAAGAAGCGCGAAATACTCTGACAAGGAAATGACGTCACGTTATCCATTAAATGGACAATTTCGTCCCCGCTTAATGTCGTCCCAGAATGTTACAGGATTTATTATTTGCAATTGAATTTTTAATAAGTAGTTATTGATCCCAGATATTTTATCAACAACTTTCTCAAGTGTATATGATTTGGGTTTGGTGGGGTCAGACTTTGCTACTATTTAATTCCTTTTTTAAAAGTTCCCTCTTTACGTTAAACTAAGCGGGTAGAGCACATGGATTTATTTTTAAAAGGTATATAGGTTTTCGATGCTCGCTAAAAAGGCAGGGCCTTAATCATATTACTAAAGAGCAAAGATTCCCTCAACTAAGTTAACAAAATAAAGACTTGTTGATGCCCCATACAATGTATTATGGTGCTCAAAACCGTTGAAACCCAACGGTTTGAGAATGGCGTCAAAATAATAAAAATGACACATTCACAGGTGTCATTAAAGATTATCGTCTTTCTGTCCGTATGTTCCCGATATTTTCTGGACGAAAGCTTGAAAATGTTTTCAGAGATTTCAAACAAGATTGATACTGATTTAAATCCTCTTTACTTTTGCAGTTTCCTTGTATTATCTTTAGCCCGATTGAGCCTTCTTTTTTCGAACTCTACAAAGCGTAATTTAAGTGCACAGCCTACTGCTCTTCCCATACACGGGGCACCTTTTTCGTCCTTTCCGATGAACTAGCATCTTTCCGCGAGACCCATCTCATAAGAAGGATAATCGGTTCATAAATTTTCACCCTAGACAAGCATCGAACAGCGAACCTTGGTGATAGTAGCATGACGAGTTTACCACCATACACCATCGGCTCTATACATTTATACGGATTCACCTGTTAATGCATATCTACATAATAGTATCCTGATATTAGGTCTTCCTAAAAAATACTGTATCTTTCTGCGGCCATCGAATGGCGATATTAATTAAGATATACCTTGATTTCCACATTCATGTATTTCGTATTTTTAGTATTTTGTGAGTTATCTCCCATTTGCAGAGTTATCTTTTCTTTCCAGAAGGTATTTTATACTAGTTACTGTGTGGAAAAATAAGTTTTTCTGCATTTATTTTTTAATTTGTCAAAATGTAAAATATGATTAATATAAAAAAGGTTTATAACATGTTTTTCTGATGTAATAGGGTCTGCTAAGCCCTCTGAATTATTTAAAAAAAAAATAAAACCTTATTTTTCCCATTCAATGTAAATTACATACCGTAATGGAGGACAACTCTTGTAAATGGGAGATAACTCAATATTTACGAAAATAGGGAATATTCGTCCGGTACGTGATTCTCTTGTCATCTTGAAAACAAATATGGCAACATAAAGAATGTCTCACCTATCAACATTCTATGAAACTCATTCAATGGCTATCTAAGCCTTTTGTACTTGATATAAATACAGTCATGAAAGTGTAATCATGAGGTCAAGTTCACATGTCATATTGACGGGCACATAGAACAGAACATAATGTATTATTGACTATTGGCAACGCGACGGGTGTGCTATAGCAAACAACTCTTGTTTCGACTGGAGTTCACGTTTTTGATTGATATTCAGTAAGTTATTTTGTGTTTCCATGTTTTACATGTTGTCTGTTTTTGTCCCGTTCTTGTTGGTGTTTACTTGTATTGTCTCTGCCCTTTTAGACTTTTGGCATTCAGATATCCCATTGGTACCTCTGCTTCTTTGTATAAATGTCATTGCACGGTGACAGTTCTGTAGTTTCTGTATAACACTCATCACAATCCTGAGTATTATACTCTTCAAGTAAATCATTTTCGACAAAAATCTGATATAAATGTAATGCTATGGGAAATCCTTGGGCCATTGAGTCGTTGAAGCATGAAATGGGACTATTGTTACTGTAACGGGGTTACTCCCCTTCGTACATTAATTGTATGTTTAACAGCCAACATTGACTTTTGAGCTAGGGAATTCGAAGTACTTCTTTAGCTCAGTGGTAGAGACTCTGACTTCGAACCTTGAGGTCCCGTGACATGTCGATTTTGTGAAGTAATGTATGCTCTCCGGATACATTGGCGCCAAACTAAATAAACCATGGTGGTAAAAATGATTCCTAGCCAGGGTTGTGATGTGTAAAGAGTCATACGTTTAGGCATGATGACTCTTGAGGAGGGGGAACTGTAATGGGGTTGCTCCCTTCGGTTTAATAGCCAGCGTGTATTGTTGAGCTATGGAAGTACTTCTTTAGCTCAGAGGTAGAGCGTCTGTCCACGAACCTTGAGGTCCCGGTCAGGACATGTCGATTTTGTGAAGTAATTTTGGTCACCGGTTACATCACATAGCATGGTACACAGTTGCGTAGCCACTTCCCCAAGGGTCCGTATACCAAATTTTAGATGCTTCCGTAGTAAAATTTGCAAGCAATAAACCTTTCCAAAACAATGTTATTAGCAGATTACTATTCTTCACAAATTTGACATGATTGTGACTTGTACATTTTTTCAACATTTTCAATTCTGGTACATATTCTAAATATCTTTATGGTTAATAGTTTCGATTAATAGACCAAGTGTGTACCCTATAGGTGGCTGAATAGGGCGGCAGTTGTCAGTTTAATGCACGTAAAAGATCCCTTTGTGGATTGCATGTCAAGTAGTGCACCACATAGGCTACATTTTCCGCCCTTTATCCGGTACTGCATTTTAACATTTTATTGATTCTATCTTTCCCATCCCAAACCCTATATTTTTCATCATCATTTCCTGTTCATGTTATTATCTTTTTCATGACCATCGCATATGTAGCACACAGGAACCGCTTTCTCTTCCGGAGCACCTGAGTTCACTCTTGTTTCGACTTGAGTTCGCGTTATTGATTCCGTTCGATTGATTTTGTGTTTTGTGTTTCTGTGTGCTGTTCTTGTTCGTGTTTACTGGTTTCGTCGTTGCCCTTTCGGGCTTTTGACACTCGAATGCCCAATTGTAGTCTCTTTGCTTCTTTAATTAACCTATGTAGTGTTGAAAGAACGTTAAACACTAACAACTCACTCACTTATGAATAATATCCATTTTGTTTGTACGTCAACCTGATTTTGATAAAGTGATGATGAAGTGAAGAATATTTGGAACACATGGCCGATCCGGGATGAAGGGATGGGTAGCATTATGTAATCATTAGCCTCCTGCAGGAGATCCTACTGAACCATCTCTTATTGAGACCTGCAGTAGGGTTCGCCAACGTGCGGGATACTTGATATATTTCATAACAAGATGCTGTACTATGGTTTGGGATCCCGGAATTTATTATGGCTGGGCCACCAATATTTAGCGCCTTAGGCACACGTCCCAGTCGCTCTTTGAGCCAAGCGGCCTGACCCGACATCAGGTTCTGAGCGCTTTAAAGTAGACTTTTATTGTCAAACTTAGCACTGCTGTGCATTATAAGGGGATGTTCATCACCACTTTTAAAAATAAAAGGGTTCCACAAAGCTTACTATAAAAATATATTAAGTATTATCACAAAAGATTGTGAAATCTTATCAAGCCCTTAATAAGTTAAGCATAAACAAAATTTGATGTATTAAGCCTAAAATTAAAGTTAAATACTACATTTGGTGTCACCAACCCTGTCCAGTAAATACGTGTAAAATGTGCAAGAAAAATTAGTAAATACACGTATTACTGGTCAACCCAGGAAACACATGTATTTCCTTAATCAACCAGTATGACCAGTATATTTACTGAAACCTTTGGGAAATTCACGTTTTTACTGATTACACGAATCTACTGTAACATATACATGTACGTTGGTGACATTAAAAATTAGTCTTTTTGTCTGTCGGTCTGTCGGTCTGCCCCCCGAAATATTGTCAGGCTGTCAAGTACAAAATTGTAGGTCTTATTTGAATTCCAGTAATTAAAAGCTTATAAAGGTAGGCCACTGTAAGCCTGGCGCGAATGTGGCCGGTATTATTATTTAATCAAAAAGTTTAATTGGTGCTTACAAAACTCGTCATGTCATTCCTACATTTAGAATTCTACAATCTTAAAAAAAAAAAATTCAATTTCATTTATCAAAAGCAATGATCGGAAGAATTCTTGCTTAGTCCAAATCTATCTGGGTCAGGCAAAATTTCTACATTTAAAAGAATTTTTACAAACCAAATATATATACTATTGACTGTACTCGAGGGAGGGATATCTTAATAACACTTATATTTCAGTTGTCTCTCTATTCCGGATTTGACACACTGAATACACCGTAAGCAAGAATTGTGCATCCTTCTGGAGCTTTACATTGTTATTCGGTTGCTTTTTCTGATGCTTTGTACTGATTTCATTTGTTTTGACTGACTTTTTCTGTTCTTTCGGAATTTTGACATTCGAATTCCCATTGAGTGCTACTCTGTTTCTTTCATTACGGCAAACTTATATGAATAAGATTCCTCCTGGTTTCACAGGGAGATAAATATTTTATATCTACATTAAAAAGTGGGGGACATGGTAGTTCATTATTGTCTTAGTTATAACACTTTGCTTCATGAGGGAATAAAACAGTTTGGTTTTGTCTGTCAAAACTAGTCCATGTCTTTAAAACAACTAAGCTTTGTAAGTGTTAGCCTTTCGAGTAATTTTTCGGAAACGATGAATTACAACAATGTCCTTGCATTTTACAATTATATATATGTATGGTAAAATATTTTTGCTGTTATTATGTCGCCTGCCAGTCCGATTTCCACCGAAAAGAGAACAAAAGAATTTAACTCTTCTATCAAACGAGGTAGAAAAGTGCTATTGGGTTGTTTACGCTGTTGTCAAGACCTTTAAAAAGTCATTAAACGACACTTTTTGACAAAATTGTTCAGGTGGCTCGATGCTTTTAAACTGAGCATCTTTTTGCACATATTGGAATTTTGTATAAAAATGATAAACTAACTGGACTAAGTAGACAAAAACTTTACCCTTTTATATATTTTATCAAATAAGAAGCAATTGTGATACAAAAAATGACATTTGAAACACTTTAAGAATTTCCCGTACAAAATCAAAGGGAGATAATTTATATAGAATGAATAGGAAAATTTTCAATTTTCATGAATATCTTGAAAAAATGAACGGTGACCCCATATTTTTTTCAGATATTTTCAAAGAGCTTTCGGAAAGGGACTTTCCTTCAGAATTTGAGCTGATTCTATAGAAGGAATTTTTATCTAGGTGTCTCTATAGCTTTTTTCCCCATATATCCTATATAAAAATATTGAAAATTTGCTATTTTTAGACAGCTGATAGCGCTCTAAAATGAACGGTGACTCCCTCTTTTTGTTTGATATTTTTTATCTATACATTTAGGTCTATCAATGTGCCAAAAATGAACAAAATCTATAGTAGAATTCTAATAGCCCCGAGACACCTTAAATACGGATTAAACATTTATTTCTTAACTTACATACAAAATATTACGACCGAAAATGTTTTACGTTTACAAATATTTTAACTTTTGTGTCAAATGGGGGGTGTTGTTATTTACTGTTACACTTTTTTGCCCGTGACAGGAAAAATCTACAAAAAATTCCAGTTACACAGTAAATATTTTCCTATAAATTGATGCTACAGTCAAGGTGGCACCTCAAACATTTACAGAGATACGTAATTCTAAAGTTGGTTCTTTTTTAGTGCCTGTGTTTTTACTATTTACCCAACGAACACACCCGTCCTTGACATTGCGATAAATAACAAAAGAAAAATGCTATCTATTCACTAAAATATTTTTATAAAAAATAGTTTCATTCAATTTGTATGAAAATTAAAAAAATAAAACAAATTTTCATTTAAAGAATCAAAAGGATATTTAATTTATTTTGAGTTGCGAGGATTTGACCTACTTAAATACACAGACATTGAATAACGACCAATCTTGTGTATTGTTGATCTTTGATCACTTTATCCAAATTAATAGAGAACCGGTTTTATATAAGATTGATAAACAAATTGAGTGATAAGTACCCGTTAAGAAAACAAAAACAATGTGTATCGCTTGAGTAGCAACACAAACTGTTTATATAAAATATAAATGAATTGGATTCAAATAATTATAGGTTTTGTTCTTTGTTTCAAAATGTATTGTTATGCATCTTGTATAGTAATGTTATAAATAAGTTAATTCGTTTTAATGTATAGAAACTGTACAAATTTGACGGCTTTTGTATATTCCACGCCTCCCCCTTTTCAAAGTCATTTCAAAACTTCCATGCAATTGACAAGTTTCCTTTTCAAGATTAACAGTGGTCGTTTGTATTAGCATCAACATCTTCATAATATCATGGAAAACAGTCGCGCAAATTTAAATCTGAACAATATATTTTATCATGGCAATGTCGGATCCAGAAGGGGGGGGTGGGTGGGGGTGATCGGGGTTTTGAATCTCCTTCCCATTGAATAAGTTTGTTACTTTCGTGCAAGTTTTTTGCGAAATTGACCATAAACCCTCCTCCTTTCCTCAGAAGACTATAAGCGGTACCCCCCTTTCTGCTGTGAATCAATTCTGGATCTGCCCCTCACGGTCTGCAACAAAAGTTTTCCTATCCAAATGTTAAAATCAAAAGATAAACGATACATGAATTAGAATTTAGATGGAGGTAGTAAGTCTGCATTTCAAAATTATGTAAATTATATATCTGTGATTTCTTTTGCGCAATGTTACATCTCTATAAAAACCTATCAAACACACCACTTGTACTTGGTCAAATATAACATTAATTCCCCTGAAATTACTTGACTACGGGCTATTCAAAAGTGTTACACTTTTTTGCCCGTGTGCATAGAATTTTTCCAATTAGCTGATTCGGTGTCTTTTTGTATTTGCAATTACTAAAGCGAATGTGTAGGTGGCACCCATGGAAATAAATACACAGGAATTTTTTAACAAAAACAGAGTATCAGTTCCGCTTGGCCTTAACGACGTGTTTGTGTTAAAATAATGAATCTCTATCATTAGGTATGGTGATTTAGATTGTATTCATAGAGGCAGAAATATGTCTAGACCTTACCTTTTAAATTACAATGTCGCTTAATCCAACACCTGATTTTTAATCGCATATTGTATAAGAGTGCATCTCACCTTAGCGTCATGTATTTTTAAGGTACTATTTTTAACCTTTTTACAGGAGAGCGAAAAAATAGGGCAGATAATTTTTTAACGGTGGAAAACGGACTGCTGCAACGTGTTGCAAAGCGACATATAAGAGTCACTTTGACACTATCCGTTGTCTTGCGTCGTCGTCCTGCGGTGTCACAATTTCCGTTGCAGTTTTCCGGGCAACTACATCACACGTTTTTATGTATAGCTTCTTTCTATAGAACGTTATGGTGTAAAGCAATTTTATATAGCCGTAACTCATCTACTTCCTGTTTACAAATATTTTAAGTCTTCCACGGAAGACCGTAATTGTACTTTTTCAAATCTCATAAGTGGTCAGCCCATAGTGTTGACCAACGTGTGTTGAGTGTGCCACGGTGTTGCATTTCGTCGATTATGTATGGTAAAATATTCCACTGTTATTATTCAAATCTTGTAAGTGGTTGGTCAATAAGATTGACCAACGTGTGTGGAGGGTGCCACGGTTCATTTACATCTTTTTTGGGCGGCCAAATAGTGTACCACAAAGACTTAAATTTGAGACCATACCAATCTTTTTCTTTTAACTTACTACCGGACTCTAAGATCGCAATGGAAGAGGATGATTTGACGCGCAATATAACCTGGTTAACCTCTTCATTTTGTTTGCAATGCCTGTACCATGTCCGGACCATTACTGTTCTCATTTTTTAGCTCACCTGGCCAAAGGCCATGTGAGCTATTGCCATCACTTGGCGTCCGTCGTCGTCGTCGTCCGTCGTCGTCGTTAACTTTTCTTCAAACTTCTTCTCCTCTGAAACGGCTGCACAGATTCAAACCAAATTTGGTCTGGTGGTACTTTAGGGTATCCTCCACAGAACTGATGTGGGGATTTTTGATTCGTCGAAAAACATGGCCGCCGTTGCTAAAAATAGACCAGGGGGGTCAGACTACTGTTTTTGGCTTGTAAATCAAAAAGTATAAGAGATAGATGAAATCTGATGCCACGCTCCTGCTTCAGCATCAAAAGCTCTACAAAAGTCTTCATTGAGTCGAAGTTGTCAGATGACTCCTTATGGGAGTTACGGCCCCTTAAAGGTGAAAAATAGCATTTTTTCATGTTTTTGGCCTATGGAATGAAAACTATTGCAGATAGAGAGAAGCTGTTGCTTGCTTAAATGTTCAGCTCATTTAGCTCTACAAAAGTCTCCATAAGGTCAAAGTTGTCAGATGACCCCTTATAGGGGTTACGGCCCCTTAAAGGCAAAAAATAGTGTTTTTGGCCTATAGAATGAAAACTATTGCAGATAGAGAGAAGATGTTGCCTGCTTAAATGTTCAGCTCATTTAACTCTACAAAAGTCTCCATAAGGTCAAAGTTGTCAGATGACCCCTTATAGGGGTTACGGCCCCTTAAAGGCAAAAAATAATGTTTTTGGCCTATAGAATGAAAACTATTGCAGATAGAGAAAAGCTGTTGCTTGCTTAAATGTCCAGCTCATTTAACTCTACGCAAGTCTCTATATGGTCGAAGTTGTCAGATGACCCCTATAGGGGTTACAGCCCCTTAAAGGCAAAAAATAGTGTTTTTGGCCTATGGAATGAAAACTATTGCAGATAGAGAAAAGCTGTTGCTTGCTTAAATGTTCAGCTCATTTAGCTCTACGCAAGTCTCTATATGGTCGAAGTTGTCAGATGACCCCTATAGGGGTTACAGCCCCTTAAAGGCAAAAAATAGTGTTTTTGGCCTATGGAATGAAAACTATTGCAGATAGAGAAAAATTGTTGCTTGCTTGAATGTTCAGCTCATTTGGCTCTACAAAAGTTTCCAACAGGTCAAAGTTGCCAGATGACCCCTTATAGTGGTTACGGCCCCTTAAAGGCAAAAAATAGTGTTTTTGGCCTAAAGAAAGAAAACTTTTGCAGATAGAGAAAAGATGTCGCTTGCTTAAATGTTCAGCTTAATTAGCTCTACAAAAGTCTTTTAAGGTCGAAGTTGTCAGATGACCCCTTTAAGGGGTTATGGCCCTTTAAAGGTGAAAAATAGTGTTTTTTGCTTGGGAATGAAAACTATTGCAGATAGAGAAAAGCTTTTTATTGCTTATACATTCAGCTCATTTAGCTATACAAAAGTCTTCAAAGGGTTGACATTAAGACCAGGTGAGCGATTCAGGCTCCTGGGAGCCTCTTGTTTTCTGTATATCTTCATTGTTTTGTCTTATCTCTTGGACATTGAGATAGATCCTCCAAGTTCGATAATTTTGTTATTACCTTAATTTTTCCAAAATTTCTCAAAAATTTACTTTTTCTTTCTATCCCATCCATCTCCATATTTCTTTTCTTGTTTATTTAATCATCCTGTTCATTTCATGTACATCCCAGTAGTGTTTCTAGTTCGTAAAACACCGACTCTTTCACAAAATACAGTACACACTCAAAGAAGACTTTCAACGAAGCAACTAAAAGGCCTCGTGCTTCTCTTCATATCAGTTACTGGTTCTTAATTCTTAAAGCAATTCATTTTATTCCCATGATATCTTTAACATCATGTCTATATTGTAGAACACAAAATTGGAAATAAATGTTTCACCAAACAGTACGTAGCTTTTGAAAAATAAGGATCGGGATATATATATAGATTATTACACAGGGTTTCCCATATCAAGTCCCATATCATTCCGAGACTCCCATATTAGGTCGAGGCGGCAGCCGAGAACTAATATGGGTCGAGACCTAATATGGGAGTCTCGGAATGATATGGGACTTGATATGGAAAACCCTGTGCCATTATCTGTTTATCATGCATTTTCAGCAAACAAATGAAAATATATAGCAGATGATAAATGTACTCTGACGTCAAATTTCAAAATGAGGCTCTAGAACCTTGATATGGCATATTAGCTAGCCCACTTTTGTGCACGCGACGTCTTGATATGGCCATACATGCCCACTTTTGTGCATGCGAGGACTTGATATGGCAAAACAGTCCATTGTCACGATTTGGCTTGTTAATTTACGGCTATTTCACACAGACAAATTTAAAGGTATCAAAGCTAAATGTATGATAAAATCAAATATGAGCCACCAAAAATGCTTTAATCTGGAAATAAAAATCACAAATGTCGTGGTCACAACTCTTTAACAGGCTTGTATTAACGAATTTGGTTTAGCATAACTGAAATTTTAGTTGCCTGTGTTTGTTTTTGATGCTTTAAAGTCGAAACTCTACTTTTTTCTAATAATTAAATTTGTCACTTCAAATTTTTGGGCTACTGCCTATGGATAAGGGTATACATGTGTCATTGGCCTGTTCTGAACTTGACCTTGTTAGAATTTAGAAAATTGCGAAAAATATAAAAGGGAGGTATAATAATATATCCTGTTACGACCGCTATGCTTAACTGTATATGTAAATCATAAAAAACATACTTCTGAAACTTCAATTGTGGGATGACAGGTTACAATATGTAAAATATTTCCCTGTGTATTCTATGGAACGCCATACCTGCCTTATGATGATGTGTTTCATTATGTGATGATACTTCTTCATTATTACCATTTTCCATTGTTTAATAGCTTATATGCTACAACTCTATTGTCAGATTTTTTATTTGTAAAAAAACATGGCCACCAGGGCTAAAAATAGAACATTGGGGTAAATTGCATTTTTTTCCTCATAACTCAAAAATGGTTTCAGATATCAAAATTGTGCAAGAATCAAAAGTGATCAGCATGTTAAGATTTACCTGTCCTGAAATTTCAAAAAAGATCTGACTGCTGATGTGGGAGTTATTGTTCTTTTTCATAATTTTCGCCAAATTTGCACTTATTAAGCCCAATATCTTAAAAACTAACCAAGATATTTAGGAAATTTAAATGGCATATGGTTAAGCACAATAATATGTATCTGTGTAGTTCAGGTGAGCGATTCAGGCTCTTGGGAGCCTCTTGTCTTTTTCTAAATGATTCACTGTAACACGCCATCATAGACCTGTATATTAAATTTGATATTTAATATGCAGGTCTATGACACCATACCTGAACTAAAGCCTAACTGAAATTGACTAATAAATGTTCCTATAAGGCACTTTTGACATGTTTGATATTTTTTTTTTACTTCAGACATCGTATTGCTTAGACCAGTGCCGTGTTTCCATCTCCATGCCATTACTCTATGCCATAAAACTAGTTACGACGGATATACGAATACAAAGCGAGGTCTTCGCGACGCTGTGTTTCCTGCGCAACACTTTTGGAGAGCTTCTCGTTTCATTCGTACCGCCATCGTAAGATAAATGAAACCGACGACACCTAGAAGACAACACGAAATCAGAAGATGCTTTCACGAAGACACGACGATAGAAAGGATGGATAAACGAACACAACACGAACAAGGATTTTCGCACGAACCTGCGGCAGTTTTTTAACATGTTAAAAAAATTCGGAGGCACTACGAAGTTCATACCAGAAGTCAGAAAATTTCCACAGAAGGTGCTACGATGGAAAAAGATGGCAACATGAATAGCGCGATATGGTTACGATCAGTCCCGGTGTTGATCAAAATTTCCTGGTAATATGCATAACTACATATGTGTCCTTCCTATATACCAAGTTTCGTTGAATTCGGATTAGTAGTTTCAGAGGAGTTGCGCTGACACTCGTCTAGAAAGTGGTCGTAAGTTCATCATAAAAAATATTTGAAATAGATTTAAACCTTGTTTTTAACCTTTTAAAGGCTTCACATGATCCTTGACTGTCACGAATGACCTATTGTTTAAACGAAGTTCGTGCTCTAATTCATTTGAACCGTATGTATTTCTCTTAACAATGGCTTATATTACACTCATTCAATGTATATTGACAAAAAACGACAACAAACCATTTCACTATTGGCAACCAACGAACATCTTTACAGCATTGATTTATGTATTTCAAAATTGAATGATTGATTTAAATTGTAAGGAGCAAAAGCATTCATGTTTGTCGCTTGAGAATAAATTTTATTAATGTGTTTGTGTTAATAAATAATTAGGCCTCTAATTAAAAACAGTCAACTTTTTTAATATTCATGTACAGCTGTATTCTTCATTTATATGACTAAAAGTAAATTTGCCAGGGTTAATTACATGTACAAAAATGTATATACTGAAAACTTTACCGTGTATAAAGAAATATATTATTTACATCCAAATTTAATAAAATGGTCCCTTGTGGCATGCAGGGCTTGTTGTAAGAGCAGGGCTTGTTGAAAGAGGCGACACGGAGCCGCAAAGTAGATTTTCTTAGATATACATGAATGACATATACGGGTAGAATATTCACGCGATTTTTTTTCTTACCAAGTACAAGTACAAGCATTGTTCGCTGGGACTATGTGTTGTCTTTTGGATTATTATTTTTTTTAATTTGCCATTCAAATGTCATATTGATCCCTCATAATACCCAGACCACAAGTCAGAAAAGACATTAAAGATAAAAATGTGGAAACGCACATACAGAACAACTTAACAAACCATTTAACACAACATGGCATCAGCTTAAATATGAGGTGGTTTAATTGTTCTGTTTTGACTTAGCCAATGTACCATTTGAAAAAAAAAAATATAAAAAAATCAAAAGAATAAATAATAAAACCACCATTCTTTTAGATGATAATCATTTTTTATAAATATGGCACCAAATATAGCAAATTTTGAGTAAAATTTAACAGTTTAAAATATAGTAAAATGTAAATAGGAAGGCATTAATAATTGGTATTAAAACAAAAACATGTTTAAAAAAACGAGTAAAAATATGTCCAATATTGTTGCTCCCACTTGATCTTAAATATGGTATTATACTATCCACTCTGATATGTGAGCTGCATAACTTTTATGGTCTGGACTAGAAAATTTATCTTTTAGATCAAAACTTTCCGTATTAAAAGGTAGAAATCCATCATGGTGAATCAACTCTATTTCTAATAATTTAGAAATTATTCCTATTAAACAATCTTCTATTTTTATAATTTTCACAAAAGGTAATGCTTTGGCTAGTCTTAGGACTACTCGTTTGTTTGTTAAATGTGTTCCCCCAATCAAATACGGAGGCCAGAAATCATACGGATAGTCTTTAAGTGAAACGTACCATTTGGATGATTTGCTTCGAAACGGTTTTCTCAAAGTAACTTTATGTCCATATATCTTCAAGTCTGTGGTAGCTATATTATTTATTGCAAAATTTAGAATATTTTCCGAGTTAACGAATCTATCATCGTCTATTATATGAATAAATTTTGCATTTATTTTTTGCTTTGCGAACCAATAAATGGTAAACAAGGTTTTATACACTAAATTATCATAAGAATCTTCAATGTTAAACTGGAGAATATCATTGTTAATTTCTTGTTCGAGTTTTATGTGCTCCTCAAAACGTTCGTGTACTCCAAGTATGAAAATAGTCTTTATCTTAGCTTTCTGTGCACTGCCCCATGTTTTCCTGATAGCAATCCTTCGGTCAATGTTCCCTGCAAACGATTTTACTAAAAATAACATAGTTATTTCGTCGCAGATTGTTCCGTTACAGTATATACTTTCTGGATTTCGTGCAACACTGTAACCTTTCTGAAAATCGTTCAGTGGTTCTTCTAAAGTCATTCCGTTTCTTTCAATTTCATTAACAATATCCATAACGTCGCATCTTTCGTAGGAAAAATCATAGAAATAAAATTTTTCACCAGACAGTAGCCTTTGGTAAATGAAGATCAGAACAAAAACAGATATGAACCATCGAAAACGCTTTAATCTGAAAAGAAAAGACATAAATACCATAGAACGAAAGATTAAATTAAAGCTCTCCATATAATAGCAACCGATATTTAACGTGTTTATTTTTGCTATTTTTGTCTCGCCTGCGACTTTAGTCGCTGAAGGCGAGACATAGGTATTACTTTCCGGCGGCGGCGGCGACGGCGTAAACTTTTTTGTAAGACTTTTGTGGAAAATAAATTACAAGAAAATTAAAATAGCTAGGCATCTCTATTTGATATACAGACAGTTGGGGTTATGGTCTACGCAACTGGCACCATGCCGTTTGACCCTGACCCCTATTTCATGGTTCAGCGACTTTGTGAACTTAGATGTTTTTTGACCAAAAAAAAACCCTTTGTAAGACTTGTGTGGAAAATGAATTACAAAAAGGGGGAATAGCTAGGCATCTGATATTTGGTATACAGACACCATGCCATTTGAACCTGACCCTAATGTCATGATTCAGCGACTCTGTGAACTTAGATGTTTTTTTTCGGACCAAAAAACCCCTTTGTGATCCTTTGTGGAAAATAATTTACAAGAACAGTATAATAGCTAGGCATCTGATATTTGGTATACAGACAGTTGGGGTTATGGTCTACGCAACAGGCTCCATGCTGTTAGACCCTGACGCCACTTTCATGGTTCAGCGACTCTGTGAACTTAGATGTTTTAGGGGCAAAAAAACTTCTTTGTAAGACTTTTGCGGAAAATAAATTAAGTGAAAAGTATAATAGCTAAGCATCTGATATTTCGTATACAAACATTTAGGGCTATGGTCTATGCAACTGGCGCCATGCCGTTTGACCCTGGCCCAATTTTCATGGTTCAGTAACTCTGTGGATTTAGATAGTTTTTGGGGCAAAAAACCTCTTTGTAGGACTTTTGTGGAAAATGAATTAAGTGAAAAGTATAATATTATAGCTAGGCATTTGCTATTTGGGGATTATTGTATAAGCAACTTACTTCACCATGTAATGTGACCTTGACCCCATTTTCATGGTTGAATGACTTAGTGAATGTTGGTCTTTTTTCATTGTTTCTCAATAACTATTGTATCTTGAACACACTTCACACATTTTTGTGATGGTTAAATGGAATTTTGTCACCTGTCACACGACCTTGATCTTAACTTTTTTGAAAGCCCAGCTAGACCTTCAATGAGTTCTGTGATGGTGCCGACAGGCGAGACATACTTTAGTGTCAACTCTTGTTTTTACATAGGTTGATCATCTTAGTAATAATTTGGTTCCCCAGTTTGGTATTTTTGGTTTTATTGTTCTATGCTCTTCATAATCATATAGTGTTTGACATTTTCAATATTTATGGTAGAGCGCCTCTAATGAGTCTTGAATAGACGAAACGCGCGTCAGGCGTAGCAAAATTAATTGTCTTGAACTTTGTTGTTATTTTTATTTCGAACACCCGTGAAGGTTAGCACTGCTGGTGGAGTTTTAATTCCCCGAGGTTAGGCCGCTTCGGCACTTACACTTTTGTGTTGGAGAACACATCAAAGCTTTAAATTATACGTTTAGGTTCTTACTACCCCAGACATAGGTTGATCATCTTAGTTATAATTTGGTTCCCCAGTTTGGTGTTTTTGGTTTTATTGTTCTATGCTCTTCATAATCATATAGTGTTTGGCATTTTCAATATTTTTGGTAGAGCGCCTCTGATGAGTCTTAAATAGACGAAACGCGCTTCAGGCGTAACAAAATTTATTATCTGGAACTTTGTTGTCATTTTTATATTCTTTTATGAATTTTCTATAGTTAAATACGTAACTTCGGAAGTGGACAGCGGGTCTTCAATTTGAAGATACTTCACTTTTAATCCAACTTCAATCCTCTGTTATTCTCCCTTCCCGGCCCCTTTACTTTAAAGTTAGTTTGATTGTAGATGATATAATATTTTGTATATAAAGGCGTGTGTGGTTCCAAGAAAAATGGTTTCGAAAACAATATATTTATTTAAAATCAACCCAAACAAATTTTTGTGCATTTTTGTTATTATAACACGTATTACAAATAGTCAACAATTAAGGAATAATTCAAAGAGAGAGAAATTCCTTTAGTTAGTTAGTTAGTTGGTAATTGCTCTACGCCATTTCAGCATTAATTTGGCAAAAGCTTGGAAATCAGCATGAAAGGAATGGTACGATGTACATGAAATTTTGGTGAAGTGGGGGAAATGGGAACAAAACGGGGGTGAAAGTTTTGGTTGCAACTGGAAAAGAAAAAGGCACAATGGGGAAGATCAGGCAACTTACTAAAAGCCTCCTGCAGGGAATCTACACTTATCGACCTGCAGCAGGGTTCTTTAACGTACGGGAAACATACCATTTCCCAACAAGGTTACCACAATAAGTTGCAGACGACATGTTTTCCTTACGATCTTGGCATTCATTATGACAGGGATACAGTCCCTGTAACGTATAAGTTAACAAACGATGCGATGTACGCACGATGCACGCACGATGTGGGCACGTTGTACGCACGATGCGCGCACGATGTACGCACGATGCACGCACTCTATCATACGATAAACGCTGTGAGAAATGCTTCTCCAGCGTGCATCGTTTCGTGTAGCGTACATCGTTTGTCGTGCATCGTGTAACGCGCATCGTGTAGCGTGCATCGTTTCGTACATCGTGCATCGTGTAGCGTACATCGTTTATCGTGCATCGTGTAACGTGCATCGTGTAGCGTGCATCGTTTCGTACATCGTACATCGTGCATCGTTTTGTCCAGCGTACATCGTGTCAGGTTTGCACATATTGTAATTTCATTTTATTCTATTTTTTATTTCATTTTATTTTATCGATTTTATTTTATTTTATTTTATTTTATTTTATTTATTTTTATCTCATTATCCTATCTATTATTTCATCTTATTTCATTCTATTTTTTTTTCTTTTACTTTTACTTTTTTATTTTGGCTTTTTTAGTATAGAATATTTCCTTTTTTAGCACACCTGGACCGAAGGTCCATGTGAGCTATTACCATCACTTGGCGTCCGTCGTCGTCGTCTGTCGTCATCGTCTGTCGTCGTCGTCGTCGTCTGTCGTCGTCTGTTAACAATTTTTCAAAAATCTTCTCCTCTGAAACTACTGAACAGAATTTTATGAAACTTGGTATGAATGATCCTTAGGGTGTCCTGCACCAAACTTGTGTTTCAATTTTTGATCCGTCAAAAACATGGCCACCGTTACTAAAATAGACCATGGGGGTCAGACTACTGTTTTTTGGCTTGTAAATCAAAAAGTATAAGAGATAGATGAAATCTGATGCCACGCTTCTGCTTCAGCATCAAAAGTTCTACAAAAGTCTCCATTTGGTCGAAGTTGTCAGATGATCCCTTATAGGAGTAACAGCCCCTTAAAGGTGAAAAATAGTGTTTTTGCATGTTTTTGGCCTATAGAATGAAAACTATTGTAAATAGAGAAAAGCTGTTGCTTGCTTAAATGTTCAGCTCATTTAGCTCTACAAAAGTCTCCATAGGGTCGAAGTTGTCAGATGACCCCTTATAGGGGTTACAGCCCCTTAAAGGCAAAAAATAGTGTTTTTGGCCTATAGAATGAAAACTTTTGCAAACGGAAAAAAGCTGTTGCTTGCTTTAATGTTCAGCTCATTTAGCTCTACAAAAGTCTGCGAAAAGTCAAAGTTGTCAGATGACCCCTTACAGGGGTTACAGCCCTTTAAAGGCGAAAAATAGTGTGTTTGGCCTGTAGAATGAAATTATTGCAGATAGAGAAAAGCTGTTGCTTGCTAAAATGTTCAGCTCATTAAGCTCTACAAAAGTCTTCATAGGGTCAAAGTTGTCAGATGATCCCTTATAGGTGTTATTACAGCCCCTTAAAGGCAAAAATAGTGTTTTTGGCTTAAAGAGTGAAAACTATTGCAGATAAAGAAAAGCTGTTGCTTGCTTAAATGTTCAGCTCATTTAGCTCTACAAAAGTCTCCATAGGGTTGAAGTTGTCTAATAACCCCTTATAGGGGTTACAGCCCCTTAGTGTTTTTTGATTGTTTAGAATGAAAGCAATTGCAAATAGAGAAAAGATTTTTCATGCTTATAAACATTCAGCTCATTTAGCTATACAAAAGTCTTCATAGGGTTGACATCAAGACCAGGTGAGCGATTCAGGCTCCTGGGAGCCTCTTGTTTCTTATTTCATTGCTAAGTTTGTTTTCTGTTTTTGTTTGTTTTTTTTTTCTTTTTGTTTTGTTTTGTTTTGTTTGTTTGTTTGGTTTTTTTTTTGGTTTTTTTATTTATTATTTTTTAGTTGTTGTTTCATTCTTTTGTTTTCTTTGTTAAAAAATTCATTCGTGTAATTGAGAAGTGTCATCTGAGGGTTACAAAATGCAATTGTTTATTGTTTGGACTACCTGAGGTTAATATTATACAAAGAAGCAGAGGTACCAATGGGGTATCCGAATATCAAAAGTCCGAAAGGGCAGAGACAAAACCAGCAAACACCAACAAGAACGGGACAAAAACAGACAACATGTAAAACATGGAAACACAAAACAACTGAATATCAATCAACAACGCGAACTCTAGTCGAAACAATGTCTTATGTATATATTTAATGGTCTACATTAACCGAGTTTTTCAATGTCGTTTTAAAGAACTGTTTGGTCGTTTCTCTTAGTTTTATTAAAAGTTCATATTTTTTATCCATTTTTAATTTACATATGCCAGTGCTTCATTTCTGGAATATAGTCTATATCCAGTTAGATTTAAATCAGTTATTTAGTTACTCCTGAGAAAATAAGTTTAATTATCTCAGGTTACCCTGCAAAATTACGGAAATAACCTTTTGCCATTTTAAACGCATCGTTTCGTGTATCAAAAATAACCTTAATGTTTAATGTTTTTTTTTTCCATTTACATGAAACTAATTGTTAATATCCTACAACCAGCTCAGTTTGGACATAACATACTTGTACGGCTACAGTAAAATAAAGGTTATTACAAGTATAACTGTAACAGTATAATATGAATTTTAATGTTCGAAATTAGCACCTTGCTCTTAAAACATTATACCCATTAAATTAATCTGCAACATTTACAAATAATAAAGATTTTTTAAGATCCCAGAATTTAGAATCTAAAAACGTCATCCTAATAAATACATTGTACCATCATTTATGTCAAAAGAGTGTCTCCATCCGGCATGAAAAAGGTAAAAAGTTCAGTTCTTTTTCTCCTTTGTCCCCCGCCGCAACGCGGAGCGGGGCCATAGACATGGCGGGCGTACGTTCGTCCGTCATACTTGCTTCGTAACAGATTTCTCAGCTACTATCTTTCCTAAACTTTAAATATCTGGTATGCCGCTTCAGGTGGGGGACTCATACGGAGACCGATGCGTTTCCAGATCCGTATCTTTCCATTTTCTGTTTTACAAGCTGATTTAGAATTTTGCCGACTTGGCGGGAGCCCCAAGAATTCCGTTCTTGTTCATTTTTTTATTCTTCTAATTTGTAATAATTAAATACCTAGGCAGTGGACTTACATCAGTTTAAAATCCTTTTTATAGCGCTTTTTCTATGGCAGAGTGAGGTTGGTAATTGTTGGCGATCATTAATCTGCTTAACCTGAGAAAATCATAGCGAATAAGCTCAGTCTTAACTTTTTATAAACAAGGTTGTTCCTTTATATACTTTAGTATATTTAAAGATGCAACCAAAAGATGAGATACAATTAAATTGGCTTAAGAACATCCTAATTACTATCTATTCATATTTTTTGCTTTGTATTTCTCTTATAAGTGGTCAAGTGTCCACCTTGTCCTCTAATAATTTTTCATGTAGATTTTCGAAAAAAGTTATCTGGGACCTCCACTCCCCCCACCCCTTTTGTCCACAAAAGAACTGTATGCATGTGGAACCCCCCGTTTGAAAGTTTTGGATCTGTCCCTGGTCTTGTAAAGATTTTTAATGGTCTATGTTGGCGCAGTATATTTATTGCAAATCTTTCATATACTTTCTTGTTTGCAATATTGTTTCGTGCTTTCTCCGTTCATTCCAAAGCAGATCTCCAGCGTAGATCGATTGAACATAATTTAATAAAATCAAGGAATAATTATGAAGAATTCCTTGATGAAATGGTTCTCATATTTAAAAACATAATCTTTACCAGAGCAGAGATGCATAATTTGCAAATTCTACACTTGCGAATATGAAATATGTATTCACCTTATCCCAAATTTGACTGAGATTATAAAAGAATTAAATCAAATAATGAATTAATAAGTGTTTTTAATTGCTCATTACTTGAAATGTATAGTTATTCTGTAACTATAATTCATAAAAATCCGTAAAATTATATATATTACCTGAGAAAATTAAACTGGTTTAAATTTCTCAGATTTTAAAGAAATATTTTTATGAATTGAATAATATATATTTTTTCTCTCATTTTTACAAATTAATCATTACTTAGAGCCAGAGTCTGCCTCAGCGCTTTTAAATACTGGTAAAATATATGTAGTGATTTCTATATAAATAATTGATGATTAATATGATCCACTGCCCTTCCCATGCATTCTACAAAGCAAATACTATAGTCCTGTCATTCTCAACTGTCATTTTATTCTAGTTATCAGAATAAAATTTCTTAATAGTAAATTTTAACTGAGATACTTAAAGTTCTATGAAATAAATAGAATAAAAAAATAAAATGATTTTTTAATCATTTTTCATAAACATGATATAATTCATATCACACCATCAGAATCATATAAAAATTATTAATATCATTTGAAAAAATAAAAAGTTTATGAAAATCATCTTTGTCAAGTTCTGCGGGACTATCTATCAATGGACCATGGAAGGTGCCCCACAGAGAGTGACCACAACGCGCGAGCTTGAGACAGGATGTTAAATATGTGTCGTGTATATTATCCAATATACATGTACCTGTATCGATAGGAGTTAATTAATAAGCCACGTGCGCTAACAAGTTGGTCACACCTGTAATAATACGGCAAAAGAAAATGAGGTATTTCTACCTAAAAAAAAACACATCTAAAAGATTGGTTGCAAGGGTTCTGATGTTGGTGAATGCTCAGTTTGGTGCTCGAATGCTTTTTTCGGCAATCTTAGGACTTGGAGACCGCTAAACAGTCTCCTACGCCAAAATATTATTTCCATATGTGTCTCTAATTTTCCTATGGATCATCATAATATAAAATATTAATGAAGGAAAATTAGGTGACTTAGGAAGTTCCTTTTTAATGAGAAATCCCAGTTTCGTATACAAAATATATACAATACAGCTTTTCGATAAATAATTTCTGATCTCAAATTTTTATTCATCTGCATATACTCAAAGCAGCAGTTGCTTTTAAAATATCTGGATAACATTAAAAAATAACAAATTTGTGTACATGTATTTCGTTATTTTGAGTTGGTTAATTACTTTAACTTAGCGCTTTTTTTACCTAATTACAAAGGATGGGTTGCGATAAGCCCCGTTTTCAGCCCACCGCGAAAGTCAAAAATAAAATTAACTAAATTCTTTCATAAAATGTCTTGTTCGAAAGGTTAATATTTCTATTTTTTGAAAATAAACGTCTGTAGTTTAAAAGCTTTTTTTATTTTTTTAAAAATGGTGCTTGAAATGAACCACCACAAATGATTTTAACATTGAGCCTATGGGAAAGTGGCGCAAATGAGTGATATATATCCTTCCCGAAAGTATAGCCTTGCACGCGGAACCAGCTCCATATTTTATTCAAAAACTTGTTTTACTAAAACACATCTTTTGTGAAAGTTTCAAGCTGGTTCCGCGTGCAAGACATACTAAAAATTTAAAAAGACTATAATTTTTGAACTTGTTGTCAGTAGTTAAAAATTGTGCGAAATCTCTCCGTTTTCCTCGTTTTTCTTGAGATATGCGTTCATTTCAAATTCAAAATTGTTCTTAAAAGTGATGTGTGTGTATGATGAACCTTTTATAGAATTGTTAACACTGGCTTCAACTATATAAGCACAAAATTTCACTTTATTGAAGCCCTACCTTGAAATTTCTTTTAAATCAAGATGAAATTTTCATTTAAAATGTGTCAATTTTGAACACGATTTTCCAAGCCGTGTAAATGCAAAAGGATTTAAAAGTAGTCTTTCACAACAGTACAATCATTTTGCTACAAAATAAGGTAAAAAGTAAGAGGCTATGAAATACTTTTTATTTTTCGCCTACAGATGGGCCAAAATAGGGCCTTATCGCAACCCATCCAAAGTTTTGTGATTATATCTTGCAAATGTTGCATGAACCTTACATTTAAAATTCTACTCAGTTCAAATTTTTAAATGTAGTTAAGAATTTAAGGCACAATGACTGTAGCTATAGTTAACAGGCAGTAAAAACATGATTGTGCGATTTTAGGACAAAAAAGAGAAGATTAGAATATGCTCCCTCTATTTCCACCAATTTCCTTTATGTGTTAAAAGTCATGCACTGATATTTTTTTGGACTGTCTTTAGTTTGCCAGTATTAACGATACCCTTTGAATTACTTTCATTAACTAATTTCATTAAACATTTACTCTTAATGCATATTGTTTGCAAATAAAAAAAATGTCTTTTAATGTTATAAGAAAATTTAACCATGTACAAAATGTATTTCCTGACATAAGAGTTTTGTTATAATAAAAAAAATATGATTTCCTAGTCGAGAATCGTCTAAAAGCTGCAGTACGAGCTGCTAAGACACACCTTGTGAGGTTCAAAAGATCATCCTAAATCAATCGCTCAGGAAATTTAAGGACAAATTGAAAATAAAATGAAAGGCAAACAAAACAACAAAAGGGATTCATTATATTTATATTTATCAATTTGACTTTTTTCGGATCTTGTTCAAATTTAAAGTCTTTATTTTCATAAAGGTTTCCAAGTAACTTGCAAACAAAATTAATAAGTATTAATACCTGTTTGACTTACTTAATGTCACTCGTTTCTGTTATATTGTACAAATGAAAGTTAATATTTTCTATAAAAACGACTCTTTTTATTGCTATAGCAGAATCAAGACATATCTTCAGTACAGAGTCTACAGTTTAAAGATTATAATTTAGTCTTCCTTGAATATATGATAAATCGAATAAATGACATGATCGCAAAGAACAACCAATCATCAATTAAAACGATACACGCTACACGATGCACGCTATACGATGCACGTTACACGATGCACGCTATACGATGTACGCTAAACGATGTTCGCTACACGATACGATGTACGCTACACGATGTACGCTGCACGATACGATGCACGCTATACGATGTACGCTGTACGATACGATACACGCTTAACGAAACGATATACCATATACGATACGATGCACGATACACGATGCACGCACGATGTACGCACGATGCCTGCACGATGAACGCACGATGTGCGCACGATGTACGCACGCTATACGCACGCTAAATTTGTTAACTTATACGTTACAGGGACTGTACCCCATTTTAACCACCTGACCACACATCTCATTCTCTATGTGGAAGAAGCGGTCTGACCATAGGTCAGGTTTGAATTATCTTAATCGGGCCTTCGATAATTTTCAGATCTGATGTTAATACACAGACCTGATAATAATGACGTCCTTGACATAAAAATAAAATGTCACGCTGTTGACCTCTGTGTATTATTATGTCTTTACAGTTAAATATAGCTGCATAATAGTTTCTACTTTTCAGGTCTTTTTAAACAACTCGTTGATCAGAAGTCAAACATTTATTTACTGAATTCTCTCTTTTTAACTTTGTCATTAAATTTATATACATTAGAATATCGGCCAATATCATACTATGATTTTAAGCAGTTATAGCAAAAAAGATCCTGACAAATCAAAGTTACGTGATATACAACCACAGAAGTGGCTGGTCAAAATCGCAGTACATTTTTTCTCCATTGAATCTTTGTTGTTTTGATATCACCTAAATTCGCTATAAACCAGCGGCCATGTCATCAAAGGGATCATAAAATAGGACGACTTCGACTTTATTTGAATAGACAATGACATGATTATCCATCGAAATGGCTCACATGACCCCAGACGTTGGAGAATCACCAGTCTTATTTTCTATTTTGATCAGTTCTAAAATCTTGTACATTTTTAAGTAAATTTAGTTTTGAATCTACCATTCTTGTTTATTTTGTATTGAACTCTCTATATCCAAGTTTACTCTAATCTTACAACTTACATATCTCATATTGGCATGAGGATGAAAATACCGTCTAATGCAGATACAGATTTTTAAAGGTTGAAAAAAAAACTAATTCGCCCAGAATTTTTTTCTATTGCTATTTTTTTCCTTTAATGTAATATTTTTATGTAGATCCGCGCCTGGTTTACAATTGAATCTTTCTATATTTTTATTAGATTGTTAAAATAATTGTTTCAAATGCCAGCTTTCACTAGACGAACTCTTAAAACGTAAAGTAAAGCTTAAAAGATTGTAATAGATAAATAAATGTAATAATTAAAAAATTAAAGGATACTTACATGCTTTGAACAGACACCCTTCTTGTAAATGTCTTCAAACTAATCGTTGTCATTCTAAAATAAAAGACACACTTGATAAAAATTGCACTACCAATTTTATATATTTAATGATTTTCGGTCTGTTTTTTAAACTCTATAAAACATCGAACGATCGCAAAGAACAAATTATCAGACATTTCTTTTGTTTTGTTAAATTTCGTGCCGTAATATGTTTGGTACTAGATTTTAAACCCTCTACTTAATGATCAACATGTATATTACAACAATTGAAAGACAAGATTTTAAATATATCATCCCATGTCATTGATATAGCTGAACATTTTTCTACATTTTCAATTTTATTGTGTATATAATACAATTGTTGAAAATTAGGGAGGAAACTCATAAAATATTTATGATCGTATCAATCTTAATTGCACATTTTAATGCACAAGATTGTCTACCAGTTTATTTTTTGCTATAACAGTAGGCACAGAATGACAATTTCATGAAAAAACACTCGATACCCTTGAGATAGAATAATATCAACAGTCTACAATACATCAAAGTATATAATATACTTCTCGCCCACTATACATTATAGTATATTATAATATATTTCTTGTTTGTTGAGATACATGTAAATTTGCGAGGAAAAAAAAAACATTGATCAAATTTTCATTAAAACTTTTTTTAGACCATCATGACCATGGAGATTTAGGGTATATTACGATATTACAATTATAATGTACAATTATCCATAATAGCTGAAATAATTTTAATAGTCTTTAAGTTAAAATTTTCTCAGAAGTTTTGTTTATGTCCATTCTCCCCTTTATGTTCGTTACCCTGATATAGCCAAATTTGTGCTGTTTTCGGAAAATGAACTTGAAAGGATCAGTGTTTTTTTTATTTGGTTATAATGCTCATCAGGTAAAGGAAATCACTTCGGACTATTTCCTTTTGTATAGAGATCCTTCGGGTCCTTCTCCTTTCGAAACTTGCTGCAAGGATCTTTAACGTTCGAGGAGAGTGGTATTTCTCCCAGAACTGTTCACAAAGATGGACTGCGGTCAGACTTCACGCGTTATAGTCTGACGACGCCGGAATTCATCGTGAAAGGGTTCCCTCATTCAAACATCTGCGGCACAAATCCAAATTAGTTTATCGCCAAAGCAACCTGACGCGGTGTAAGGTTCTGAAGACTCTTAAACGGTCTTTTACTTTATTCACCACACAGACCACGCATGGGTTAATTATTCAGCTTTAATGATTTATTCTTTTTCAACAATAAAAACAATATACAAACATTATGTAAAAAATGTCACATAAATTCTCAACTTGCTCTCTTCAGAACAGTGTAAATATCAAATAAGTTGATTAAAACACAATGCTTAAAAGCATATTGTCTACCAAAATCACCTTTTTTGTCCCACTGTTTTGATGTCATTTAGACCAAAATGTAATAAAAGACAGTTTGGATTATACATTTATTACAAAATCTGCCTTAAAAGATCAAATAGAATATTCAACAGATAAAACATATGTTTTATACAAGGATTACACATTAGAAAGTTGGCAGATTAAAAGTCCTGTTGATACCCCAATTTGAATAAATGCATTTTAGAAATGAATGTCCGAATTCAATTTTAAATACAATTTTATATTATTAATAAAAAGGATACCAATATATTTCATATTATCTTGAATCTTAACTTAACTTAACCTTACTGCCTAAATGTGCCGAACGTTTATACTACTAAATGATTTTTAAGATTATTAGCATAACTAAATTTTAGTGGCAAGAAAAGAATTAAATAAAATTCAAAATACAAACACAATAGAACCCTTTATCGAAGTAAGGAATGACTGGACATTTTCAAAACCGCGACATTATCACTTTTTATTCAAAATAGGGGTATATCAAAATAGAGACAAAACATGCACAAAAACAGCGACAATTTTAATTTAAAAAAAATAGATAATGGATATGGTAGGGTACAGCTGCAAACTGGAACGTGTGTTATGTTTGACAGTATGACTACAAGTCTTTGTACTGCAAATAACATAGGAAAATCGTTACACATGGTTTGAAACAGTCTAAGTCATTTGTTGTCGTTTTCAATGTAGATCACACTCGGATGCCACGGATGTTTGTTGGTCTAAAAGCCATGACAGGGGGAAGATGGAATTTTTTTTCAACATTGTGTCATTTTCGATCAATTTCCAATGTTGATTTACTGTTGTCGAGATGGTCTTTAAAAGACGTATTCTGACTGAGAAAATTCCAATCTTTGCCACATTTTATATATTATTCAATTTATTACACATTAGTGTGTTTAATTACATTTCTAGACATTGGACAATTTTTACAAATGATATATACATTGTAATGTCTCGTCTGTTGCAGCTGGTTATTATGATCATGATGATAAGTAAAGAATGACGTTTAATCTGTACTTGATCTGTACTTATGCAAATACAATGACGCATCATTACTTTTTCACATAAAGCAGACTAAATAAAGCAAAAAATTTAACGATCGTGGACGTTGCCGCCACCGGAGACAAAGGCTGCAATCTATTTTGATACGTTGATTTCCAATGATTCAAAATGGCTGATTCCGGGAAGTTTCCAGCAGACTTCTGCTTAAATCGTCATAATATACACATACCAAAACGGTTATAAAAAGGTGTAATTTTGTTATGCTGTATATGCTAAAGAGGGTAACGTAAATTGGAATATTTTGGTGTAGGGATATTTTGGCGGTTTTTGATCAAAATGGTCATGTTTCATTTTGGCCCTTTCTGAAAAAAAGTTTTTTTCTTTATTAGTACTCAACATCATATATACAATCATTTATTAATTGAATTTACATTCATATACAAGTATATTTCTACTTTTAAACAATAATTGCTCCTTAACATTAATTAGCGTATGTTTGTTTTCAAACCAAAGTTAATAAGTATATATTCAGGCTTTTAAAAACAAGAATTTAATGTCTTATGATGATTTGACACACAAGTAATTACAATATATCCACACTATTTACTCAATAAAGTAAACACAAATCTTCATTAAGAAATAAAAAAAAGTCAAAAATAAAAGATTTTAAAGATATTTACATTGTTCCTCAATGTCTTGTTTCCTTTTTACTCAATATCTACTCTTTTTGTCAACATGCTATTCCTATCAATTGTTTGTAGTAAAATAATTCTATGCATTATTAACTTATTTTGGTGTGTTTTATTTTGGCACATTTAGGTGAGGCGCCAAATAAACCAAAATAAAATTACATCCAAAATATCCCAATTTAAGGTATTCAGATACTGCATGTCAGAAGACCAGAAGTAATAAAAACCATATTTCAAGGAGTAACCTCTCATCGGCAGCATTTTAATCAAAACAATGGAAGGTAAAAACCAAAGTATTGAACAACGAAAAGTACTCAAAACCAGGGAAAGTTCGAACAGGGAAGCCAAATCCAGCACCGAGGGAGGACATCGACCATGTGCAATACATAATTTATAAACTATCAATAAAATGTAAATAAAAATACAATTTGATTGATAGAACCAGAGGTGCCAATGAGGTATCCGAATGTCAAAAGTCCGAAAGGGCAGAGACAAAACCAGTAAACACCAACAAGAACGGGACAAAAACAGACAAGATGTAAAGCATGGAAACACAAAATACTGAATATCAATCAACAACGCGAACTCCAGTCGAAACAAGAGTGAACTCAGGTGCTCCGGAAGAGTAAGCAGTTGACAATAGTCCATTCAGTTAGTCAAATTATTCTTTAATTTGTATTATATACATACATGAATTTTATAATTTGACAATTTCACCATAAAACTTCACATTTGTCCGTATAGTACACAAAGCAATGTGAAAAAGTAACTTAATTGCAAATCTTGAAACTGATCTCCTTAGAATTGACATAATTTGAACTGCTAGTAGTAAAGAATAAAGAATTATCTTTCCATGCTTACCTTGTCATAGCTAAAACGGTTGTTTTTTTCCGTTTTCCAGAGGTGAGATCGCAAAGATCTGGAGTAAACATAGAAATTGTTGCTATTAGTTTCTGACCCGTGACTTGATGAAAAGTTACCTTTATTTATTGCAACCACTCTTTTAACCTCTTTAAAAGATGATTAACGGTCATTGACAGTCGTGCCCCGATGACTTTGAACCGTATGTGGATTAAAACATTTTTTAGTGTATTTCTACACTTAATTATTGATTTTGAATTGTTAAGAGCAAAAGCATTCATGTTTTTCGATTAAAAATAAATTATATTGATGTGTCTGTATGCAAATAAAAAAGGCAGGCCTCCAACTAAAAAAAATGTCACCGGCTAACTTTTTAATATACAGCTTTATTTTTCATATATATTGCAATAAAGTATATTTTCAAGGGTCATGATTGCGTTAGACGTGACCGTATCACAAAAAATATATAAATTACAACCAAATGTAATGAAAGTGTCCCTTGTGTTGGGGCTCGGGTGGCAAATAGGTCAACTGTAAAGCCTAGCTTTTCGTAAAAGGAGACGAGCGACAAAGAATATTTTCCATTAAAAACATGCATGACTTATATATATGGGCAGAATATTCACGAGAAAGTTATTTTGTTTATCTTACGAAGCACTAGTATCGTTTTCTGAGACTGTGCTATATTTTCAATGATTAATTTATTACTCTGACATTCAAATGTCATATTGATACCTCTTGATACTCAAATTATTTAGAATATAATTTTAGCTTTACTTTTCATTAACAGCATCATTACTTGAATTTTAGCTAAAACAATGCCTAGACTGACATTGTATAAGCATATACTTCTATGTATACTTGGTCATCAATTTGTTAATAGATTATTTTCATATAAGTGTTTTTATGTCAGATATTTGGTAGTTTGACCAAAGGGGAATAACTCCAATCATATAATGTTTGGCATTTTCAATATTTTTGGTAGAGCTTGAATAGACGAAACGCGCGTCAGGCGTAGCAAAATTTATTGTCTGGAACTTTTAGTCCAGTCGATTTGTGAAAAAAAAAAGCTCAAAAGATGGTAAAAGCATGAAATTTGGCATAGTGGTAGAACAAAGCACACTTAAGGCAGTACAGTGGTATAACACTGAGCATCTTTTCTGGGCATGTCAAAGGCAAAAACATTGCTATTTAACTGTATGAAGATTGTTAGTATTATAAATTATTCGACAAAAAATAACTTTGAAACAAAACCTAACTGTTATATTCATTTTATAACATAAAGGGAGATAATTTGTATGAAATGTGTAGGAAAAATTCAGTTTTTCCAATTTATTTTCAGAAAATCAACGGTGACTGCATGATTTTATACCTTATTTTCAAAGAACTAACAAAAATTGATGTTTTAACAAAAAAATGACAAAAATCTATCCCGTGAAATTTGAATAAAATAATTTAAACCATTTTTCCCTATATAATCTATATAAAAATAGCCAAATTTGAACGGTTTTTGATCAATTTTCTACAAAAATTAAGCACGGTGACCTATTCTTTTTATTTTATTTTTCAAACATATGCACATAGATATTTCTTATGAAAAAATTTAAAAAAATTCTATCCTACCGATTTTTTACTATTGTACTACCTTAACAATATTAGTTATGGACCCAATTAAAAAAAAAGCAAAATGGCGGCCATTTTCAATTAGGCCGCAAGATGGAATATAAAATTAAGAAATAAATCAAATAAAAATTAATTAAAAAATCTGTTTTGAAGATTAAAACATCAAATCATGTATAATAGCACTGCAAACTACTCTGAACAATGTATTATAAGATTGTTTGCCTTGAATTCAAAATGGCTGCAATTTTAAAGATAGCCGCCTCAAAATAGCATATTTACCTACGAAATCATATCATAGTTCATTTAAGGTAAATTATGACCCAAAAAAATTCAAATAACAATGTATATTTGCTAAATCAAATTGAATAAGATGTATAAATATAATCTTGATCCCGTTTGAAGATATCAGGCGGGGAGTGTACAGGAATATACTGCATATCAAATCATATCAATCTGATTGTGGTAAAATTGTGTTTAGATGTTAACGTTGTTTAATATAGCATGGCAGAATTAATTTCATATTAATATTGGAACTATCATCTGAAAATGGTGTTTTTAAAGCCGACCTTTTGAAGAATTATATAAGCAATTTTTGCGGTGTCACTCTGTCCATTCTAATGTTTATCAATATGTCCAGCCTGCAATAGGGGTGCTACATTTATGGACCCTATTAGGTATGACTCGACTTGAACCATTTTACCCCCCAATGGAGCAAAGGCTACTGGCAATGCTTCTCAATCTTCCTCTGTCCTTTGAAAGTTGATGGATGACGCTCCACATGTAACTATGTGTAATATTTTTCTTGTATCTCCTCCATGTTAGTCTATGTATCCCTTTTTTTTTCTTTTTCCTTGTTATGTCCATTGCAGGGCCTGGTTTTTCCTTTGCGTAATTTGATACCAAAGAGAGCGTCCATACGGCGGATGGCTATGGTAAAATTTGAAATAAAAAAAGGCAGGATGGCAAAAACCAAAAAATAAAAAAGCATGATATTACTTTGAACTAAAAGAAAGGCAGGATTGCGTTTTTGACTAAAAAATAATTGTAGCTTTAAAAATTTAAGAGTGTGCGCAAAAAAAAATCAAGGCTTGGACTTTTCGAAAATAAAAAGGTAGAGCATCTCAATAGCCCCCACCCCAATAAAAATCAAATGGTTGCTCCCTAGCCACTTCCACTTTCCCTTCTTTATTTCGAGAACAAAAGGTGTTTTTTTTTGCCTGTTTTCGTTGGTAATTTTGTTTGGCGATCTTTTGGATGGATCATAGACATTTGTATCTGAATACCTGAAGTTTCTGCATGTTGGCCATTGTGAGGCTCCATGTTTCTGCAAAGTACAGTAGTAGTGATTTAACCATAGCCTTGTATGCTAAATACAGATCTATGATTTATAGTTACTGCTTAAATTACTTAGCCTGGTCTTTCTTGATACTTGCTTTGATTTCCCGTACTTTTCAGGCATTCCAAGGGCCGTTTCATCATCTGTTGCACCAAAGCAGTTTATCACAATTTCAATATATATATAAATTAAAATGTTATTCTCTCAACATGAGTCATGTTCTTTTTTTGGTGAGTGCATCTATTTCGCTGATATTGATGTTGTTTTTGTTAATTCTCATTATGGTCTCTTCTCTTTTCATACATAGTACTATTGTTTTGAAGCTAGCTGAGTATATGTTATTGTTTCAGGTGCTTATATTACAATTTTCACATTTAAATACTATTTTATTTCGATTAGCTATATATGTTTATATTTCCGTATACTCCCCGTCTGATATCTTCAAACAGAATATAGATTCCTTTTACTCTTGTTTAAAATTTGTTTGAGCAATTATCTATTGCGTTCATTCATATTTGGGGGCGTAAATAACCTTGAATAAAACATGATTTCATAATGTAGATATATATATGCT
Organism: Arcuatula senhousia; assembly: GCA_963971305.1. Lineage (NCBI taxonomy): Eukaryota > Metazoa > Mollusca > Bivalvia > Mytilida > Mytilidae > Arcuatula > Arcuatula senhousia. The sequence continues at coordinate 31,934,415 of OZ020311.1, read as the reverse complement.
ATTTCTGAGGCTGTCATCTATAAAATGACAGCCATTTTCAATATAAGGCAAACCGTTTTCTACTTTATTATTTAGAATATTTTGCACTGCGGTCATGCACAATTGGTGTGTTTATCTTCAAAGTACAATTTTTAATGAATTTTTATTTGATTTATTTCTTAATATTAGGCGGACATCTTGAAAATGGCCGCCATTTTGAAATTTCGAGTTGGGCCCATAGCTTATATTGTTTAGTATGCTGTTTACTACCACCATGTCAAATTTCATGCTTTTACCATACTTTGAGCAATTTCGCCAAAAAACTGCACAAATCGACTGGACTATTTGTTGTCATTTGTATTTCGAACATCCGTGAAGGTTAGCACTGCTGGTGGAGTTTCAATTCCCCGAGGTTAGCCCGCTCCGGCACCAACACTTTTGTGTTAGAGAATACATCAAAGCTTTAAAGTATCCGTTTAAATTTCAAAATTGTCTTAACCCTAAGATTCTTCCTACCCCAGACACAGGATGATCATCTTAGTAATAATTTGGTTCCTCCGTTTCGTCTATTCAAGACTCATCAGAGGCGCTATACCAAAAATATTGAAAAAAGCTAAACATGTTTAACTGTTTTATGCTCTTCATAATCATATAATGTTTGGCATTTTCAATATTTTTGGTATAGCGCCTCTGATGAGTCTTGAATAGACGAAACGCGCGTCAGGCTAGCAAAATTTATTGTCTGGAACTTTGTTGTCATTTGTATTTCCAACACCCGACACACTGGTTTACATTTCCATTGGAGAATGGAAAAACAGTACAGCATTTTCTTAAAATCTGTAGCAAATTTATCTTTGGTAAATTTGTGACCAGTGGTAAGTAAATTTTCCAAAACTAGATATGCACTAACCAAATTATTTGTGATGTCCTATGAGCGTTTTTTATTTTCTTATTTTTCCTATGCTCCTATTGGACAGGGAACTAGAATGTCTGGTCTTGGTTTTTCAACGAATTATCCCCCTTTTGACTAATTACCAAAGATTTGACTAAAATCCAGCAATATGAAAATGGTCCATTGTTAAACATACATTAAGCTGACGATCTTTTTATTAGGGATCAGTTATTATTTATCTTCTATGGCTGGAGTAATTAAGGGGTCATGGGTAAAATGTTTGGAATTCTGTGAGGGTCGCTATTAAAAATGTCAAATTATAGGAAGGGGTCACCTAATATAAAATAGTTCTACAAACATTATTCATATTTTGTATCCTATATACATTGTACATTTTAAAGGGAGTCATGCATTACAATTCTTACTCATAGGGGGTCTTGAACCTGTTTCTCCTTCGATGGGGGTTATGAGTCATAGGTCCGGTTTTGATCAATTTGCTCCAACCGCTACAGCAAATAAATAATCATGACCGTTCCCTTATGCTGAGTTATCTTTGTCATTTGTAACGGTACTAAATCAAAATATGAAAAAAATAATTATAAACATCAAAGAATTATGAGATTTTTTTGGTCTAAATGTATAATTATCTAAAATCTATCAACAATGTTAATTGACTTAAGCAAAAAGGTATTAAGAGGGTATTCAAGTATCGTATGTCAGAAGACCAGAAGTCATGAAAGACATGTAAAGGAAGAAAAAGTGGGAACGAACATGACAAATTATACATACAGAACAACTTAACAGACCATTTGACACAACATGGATTAAGCTTATATATGAGGTGGTTAAATTGTTTTGTACCACTTAAAACTAAGAGTTAAGACTTACAAAAATAATAAAACCACTATAACTGTAGATGATAATCACATTTAATAAACACGGCATTATGTGTAAAATGTAACAGTATAAAATATACCACCATGTTGATAGGAGGTCATTCATTGGTATTAAAAACAATAAACATGTTTAATAAGATAAAGAAAATAAAACTACGTACTGAAATATGATTTGTTCAAAATTGTTGATGCACTTGGTCTTAAATAAAGGGATAAGATAAAAACTTTGAAATGATAAATAATAAAACCAACAGAATTTTAGATGATAATCATATTTAATTAATTCCAATAAATTTATACAAATTCAAAGCTTAGATGAATGATCACGTGTTTATATTCGATAAGTTGCTTGAACTTAAGAGAAATTACAACAATTGTTCTTTTGTAGTAAATCTCAATCCTCATGCAATCTTAAAGCAATATTTCGTTTGGATAAGCTGCTACCTTTTACATTTGTTTCAGGTTTTTTTAAAATCATTTTGCTCTAGCTGCGGGGCTGTAAGGATATTTGTCTTGTTATTGCTACATTCAACCCAACAATTAATCGGACAGATAGATATAACTTTCTAACAATTAATGATTGTGTACAGTGGCAATTAGTCGGACAGAGATGAAGTGCGCAGCGCTCTTCCAAATCCGATTTTTATAAACAATCAAAACCATTTTCGTCAAATAATTTGACACCAAAGGATTTCCTATTCAAACAGCTTTAAATGGAGATGCAATGCACTATTTCAATGTATGTGGTTCACTTATAATTTGTTGTTTTTTTCACATTCAATGAGTTTCCGTTGTGAAAAATATCAATGATTAAACCACTTCTTTCGAAAATTTAAATCATCTACATTATATATTGATAATTTAAATAGTGATAAATAACAATGTAAACTTATTGTACGCTTCAATTTTTCTTAAATTTAGTTTCGGCTGAATAAGGGGTTAAATTCATGGCCAAATCATACATTTTATTAAATCAACTAGGATTTTACCAACGGACAGTGATCAACTTCCATGATCGCTTACTGTCCGGTTATACACTGTGAGAAAAAGAAATGAATGTATACTCTCTCAAAAAAATTACGCAACAGTAGAAAATTTCCCTACATGTTTAAAGTAAACCTACCTTTTTTGAATTGATATTGCCAAGCTGTTTTTCCATCATTTTTTATCAAATAAAAACCAAGAAAAAGACAAACAAGTGAAGTTTATTTTTTATGATTTGGGCAAAATCCTAGCTGTAACGGTTTTTGATAGAACGCGAGTTGAACATAACCAATGTTTTTCAACGGAAAATGTTGGTTGATTTAAACGGGTTGTTGACGCATAAAATTAACAGTTGATTTCTACTTGTGATAACTTAAAAACCGGTGAGGTGATGATTTTTCTAAAATCATAAAAATAAATTTCAATCATTTCTCGTTCTCGTGGTTTTAATTTTATTAAAATCGGTTAAGAAATTGCTTTGCAATACAAAAATAAAATTAGGTAGGTTTGTTTAAAATACATAGGAACATTTTGTACTGTTGCGTAACTTTTTTGAGTGAGTATACAAAAAACGACACGGGGACAGCAAAGGAATTGGCTCAAGATAGAGCAGACTGGCGGTCTCTGGTGGAAGCCTTATGCACAAACCAGCGTGAAAAGGACTAAAATAAACATTATTTATATTCAGTATCTTTATATACATTATACACTTGACAGGGGGGTCTTGAACCTAAAACTCGTCCGATTGGGGGTTATGAGTCACATGTCAGGTTTTGATAAAAAAATTCTGGTCTGAATGTATAATTATCTAAAGTCTATCAACAATGTTAACGGATTGAATTAAGCAAAGAGTTAGTTAGTTATTGCTTTACTCCCAAGCAGCACGCTTTCGGCTATATCCGGGAGATGAACATGAAAATGGTGATACAATGAACATGAAATGATGATGAAGTGGAGGAAATGGGGACACAAGGCCAATCGGGTAGGATAGTTTTGACTGCCACTGGAAAAAGGAGTGATGGGTAGGGACGGGAAATTTAGCCTCCTGCATGGGGATCCCACGGGTCTACTCTTACCGAGACCTGCAGCAGGGTTCTTTAACGTGCGAGGAACGTGCCATTTTTCCCAACACGGTGCACCACTATGGTTTGCGGTCAGGTTTTCCGCATTATCGCCTGACAACCTCGTATCTGTCGATGCCAGGGCTGCCCCATTCGACCACCTGAGGCATACATCCCAGTCGCTTTGTGGGCAAAGCGGCCTGACCCCGATGTCAGGTTTCTGAGCGCTCTTTAGTGGACTTTTACCGACAAGCTTAGCGCTGCTGCGGGCCTATTCGCCTCCAGGGCCCCGCACGGGACTTAAGCAAAGAAGTATCAACAGGGTCTTCAGCATGTCCGAAGAACAGAAGCCATAAAAGACATTAAGGATAAAAAAATGTGAACGCACATGAAAAATAATGCATACGGAACAAAAAAACCCAGAGCATTTGACACAACATGGCATAAACTTATATACGAGGTGTTTTAATCGTTTTGGTTTGGCGTAGTCAAGCACCTTTTTAAAGTGAAGAGCTAAAAACAAAAACTTGAAAATAATAAATGATCAAATCACCATAATTTTTGATAATACTCATATTTAATAAACATGGTATTATGCGTAATGAAATATAATAACATGTAAATAGGAAATCATTCATTGGAATTAAAACAATAAACTTGTTTAAATCATGTAAATAAATAAGAAAAAAGAAAATAAAGACTGCATATTGAAATATAATTAGTTCAATATTGTTGGTGTCACTTGGTAATAAATATGGCACTATCGTATCCACCCTGATATGTGAGCTGCGTAACTTTTATAGTCTGGACTAGAAAATTTATCTTTTAAGTCAAAACTTTCTGTATAATAAGGCAGAAATCCATCATGGTGAATCAACTCTATTTCTAATAATCTAGAAATTATTCCTATTAAACTGTCTTCTATTTTTATAATTTTCACAAAAGGTAATGCTTTGGCTAGTCTTAAGACTACTCGTTTGTTTGTTAAATGTGTTCCCCCAATCAAATACGGAGGCCAGAAATCATATGGATAGTCTTTAAGTGAAACGTACCATTTGGATGATTTGCTCCGAAACGGTTTTCCTAGAGTGACTTTATATCCATATATCTTAAAGTCTGTGGGAGATATATTCTGCATTGCAAAATTAAGTATATTTTCAGAGTTAACATATCTATCATCCTCTATTATATGAATATATTTTGCATTTATTTTTTGCTTTGCAAACCAGTGAATTGTAAAAAGTGTTTTGTATGCTAAATTATCATAAGTATCTTTGATGTTAAACTGGAGAATATCATTGTTAATTTCTTGTTCGAGTTTTATGTGCTCCTCAAAACGTTCGTGTACTCCAAGTATAAAAATAGTCTTTATCTTAGATTTCTGTACACTGCCCCATGTTTTCCTGATAGCAATCCTTCGGTCTATGTTCCCTGCAAACGATTTTACTAAGAACAACAAAGTTATTTCGTCGCAGCTTTGTCCGTCACAGTATATACTTTCTGGATCCCGTGCTACGCCGTAACCTTTCTGCAAATCGTTCAGTGGTTCTTCTAAAGTCATTCCGTTTCTTTCAATTTCATTAACGATATCCATAACGTCGCATCTTTCGTAAGAAAAATCATAGAAATAAAATTTTTCACCTAACAGTAGCCTTTGGTAAATGAAGATCAGAACAAAAACAGATATGAACCATCGAAAACGCTTTAATCTGAAAAGAAAAGACATAAATGCCATACTACGAAAGATAAGATTAAAGCTCTCCATATAATATCAACCGATTTTCAACTCGTTTTTTAAGTGTTTATTTTTGCTATTTTTTCCTACTATGAATTTTCTATAGTTAAATATGTAACTTCGGAAGTGGACATCGGGTCTTCAATTTCAGGATACTTCACTTTCAAGCCAACTTCAATCCTCTGTTATTCTCCCCTCTAATTTCCTGTTCCCGGCCCTCTAACTCTAAAGTTACTTTAATTGTAGATTATGTAATATTTTGTATATAAAGGTGTGTGTGGTTCCAAGAAAAACGGTTTCGAAAAAAATATTTTTTTTTTAAATCAACCCAAACAAATTTTTTTGCATTCTTGTGGTAATTTAGGTGTATTATGCAATATAATGGGATTGTTATGATCACACGTGTTACAAATAGTCAACAATTAAATAATTCAAAGAGAGAGAAATTCCTTTAGTTGGTAATTGCTCTACTCCATTTCAGCATTAATTTGGCAAAAGCTTGGAAATCAGCATGAAAGGAATGGTACGATTTACATGAAATTTTGGTGAAGTGAGGGAAATGGGAACAAAACGGGGATGAGAGTTTTGACTGCCACTGGAAAAGAAAAAGGCAGAATGGGGATGATCAGGTAACTTACTAAAAGCTTCCTGCAGGGAATCTACACTTATCGACCTGCAATGGTCTTTTTAACGTACGAGGAACGTACCATTTACCCAACACGGTTACCACAATGGGTTACAGATCGGCATTCATTATGACAGGGATACCCCATTTTAACCACCTGACCACACATCTCGTTCTATATGTGGAGGAAGCGGCCTGACCTATGGTCAGGTTTGAGTTATCTAAATCGGGCCTTCGACAATTTCTGATCTGATGTTAATACACAGACCTGATAATAATGACGTCCTTGACATAAAAATAAAATGTCATGCTGTTGACCACTGTGTATTATTATGTCTTTACAGTTAAATATAGCTCCATAATAGTTTCTACTTTTTTAGGTCTTTTTAAACAACTCGTTGATCAGAAGTCAAACATTTATTTACTGAATTCTCTCTTTTTAACTTTGTCATTAAATTTATATACATTAGAATATACAGATTTTTAAAGGTTGAAAAAAAAAACTAATTCGCCCAGAATTTTTTCTATTGCTAATTTTTTCCTTTAATGTAATATTTTTATGTAGATCCGCGCCTGGTTTACAATTGAATCTTTCTATATTTTTATTAAATTGTTAAAATGATTGTTTCAAATGCCAGATTTCACTAGGCGAACTCTTAAACCGTAAAGTAAAGCTGAAAAGATTGTAATAGATAAAAAAATGTAATAATTAAAAAAATAAAAAGGATACTTACATGCTTTGAACAGACACCCTTCTTGTAAATGTCTTCAAACTAATCGTTGTCATTCTAAAATAAAAGACACACTTGATAAAAATTGCACTACCAATTTTATATATTTAATGATTTTCGGTCTGTTTTTTAAACCCTATAAAACATCGAACGATCGCAAAGAACAAATTATCAGACATTTCTTTTGTTTTTTTTTAAATTTCGTGCCGTAATACGTTTGGTACTAGATTTTAAACCCTCTTCTTTATGACCAACATGTATATTACAACAATTGAAAGACAAGATTTTAAAGATATCAACAAATGTCATTGATATAGCTGAGCATTTTTCTACATTTTCAATTTTATTGTGTATATAATACAATTGTTGAAAATTAGGGAGAAACTCATAAAATATTCATGATAGTATCAATCTTAATTGCACATTTTAATGCACAAGATTGTCTATCAGTTTATCTTTTGCTTTTTAATAATATAACAGTAGGCACAGAATGACAATGGGATGAAAACACTCGATACCCTTGAGATAGAATAATATCAACAATCTACTATACATCATAGTATATAATATACTTCTCGCCTACTATACATTATAGTATATTATAATATACTTCTTGTTTGTTGAGATACATGTAAATTTGCGAGGAAAAAAATTGATCAAATTTTCATTAAAACTTTTTTTAGACCATCATGACCATGGAGAAACTAAGATTAAGGGTATATTACGATATTACGATTACAATGTACAATTATCCATAATAGATGAAATAATTTAAATAGTCTTTAAGTTAAAATTTTCTCAGAAGTTTTGTTTATGTCCATTCTCCCCTTTATGTTCGTTACCCTGATATAGCCAAATTTGTGCTGTTTTCGGAAAATGAACATGAAAGGATCAGTGGTTTTTATTTGGTTATAATGCTCATCAGGTGAAGGAAATCACTTCGGACTATTTCCTTTTGTATAGAGATCCTTCGGGTCCTTCTCCTTTCGAAACTTGCTGCAAGGGTCTTTAACGTACGAGGAGAGTGGTATATCCCCCAGCACTGTTCACAAAGATGGGCTACAGTCAGACTTCACGCGTTATAGTCTGACGACGCCGGAATTCATCGTAAAAGGGTTCCCTCATTCAAACATCTGCGGCACAAATCCGAGTTAGTTTACCGCCAAAGCAACCTGACGCGGTGTAAGGTTCTGAAGACTTTTAAACGGTCTTTTACCGATAAGCTTAGCTCTGTTGCGTGCTTATTCCCCACACAGACCACGCATGGGTTAATGATTCAGCTTTAATGATTTATTCTTTTTCAACAATAAAAACAATATACAAACATTATGTAAAAATGTCACATAAATTCTCAACTTGCTCTCTTCAGAACAGTGTAAATATCAAATAAGTTGATTAAAACACCTTGCTTAAAGGCAAATTGTCTACCAAAATCACTTTTTGTCCCACTGTTTTGATGTCATTTAGACCAAAATGTAATAAAAGATAGTTTGGAATATACATTTATTACAAAATCTGCCTTAAAAGATCAAATAGAATATTCAACAGATAAAACATATGTTTTATACAAGGATTACACATTAGAAAGTTGGCAGATTAAAAGTCCTGTTGATACCCCAATTTGAATAAATGCATTTTAGAAATAAATGTCCGAATTCAATTTTAAACACAATTTTATATAATTAATAAAAAAAGGATACCAATATATTTCATATTACCTTACTGCCCAAATGTTCCGAACGTTTATACTCCTAAATAATTTTTAAGATTATTAGCATAACTAAATTGTAGTGGCAAAAAAAGTATTAAATAAAATTCAAAATACAAACACAATAGAACCCTTTATCGAAGTAAGGAATGACTGGACATTTTCAAAACCGCGACATTATCACATTTTTCAAAATAGGGGTATATCAAAAACATGCATAAAAACAGCGACAATTTTGATTAAAAAAAATAGATAATGGATATGGTACAGCTGCAAACTGGAACGTGTGTTAAGTTTGACAGTATGACTACAAGTCTTTGTACTGCAAATAACATAGGAAAATCGTGACACATGGTTTGAAACAGCCTAAGTCATTTGTTGTTGTTTTCAATGTAGATCACACTCGGATGTCACGAATGTTTGTTGGTCTTCTAAAAGCCATGACAGGGGGAAGATGGAAATTTTTTTCAACATGGTGTCATACTGTTGTCGAGATGGTCTTTAAAAGACGTATTCTGACTGAGAAAATTCCAATCTTTGGCCTGATGAAGAAATCTTGTGATTTCTAAATATTGCCATGATATTTATATATTATTCAATTTATTACACATTAGTGTGTTACATGTAATTACATTTCGTGACATTGGACATTTTTTACAAATGATATATACATTGTAATGTCTCGTCTGTTGTAGCTGGTTATTATGACCATGATGATAAGTAAAGAATGACGTTTAATCTGTACTTGATATGTACTTATGCAAATACAATGATGCATCATTACTTTTTCACATAAAGCAGACTATTAAGCAAAAAATTAACGATCGTGGACGTTGCCGCCACCGGAGACAAAGGCTGCAATCTAATTTGATACGTTGATTTCCCACGATTCAAAATAGCTTATTCCGGGAAGTTTCCAGCAGACTTATGCTTAAATCGTCATAAAATACACATACCAAAACGGTTATAAAACGGTTTAATTTTATTATGCTGTATATGCTAAAGAGGGTACCGTAAATTGGAATATTTTGGTGTAGGGATATTTTGGCGGTTTTTTTATCAAAATGATCATGTATAATTTTGGCACTTTCTGAGAAAAAGTTTTTTCTTTATTACTTAACATCATATATACAATCATTTATTAATTGAATTTACATTCATATACAAGTATATTTCTACTTTTAAACATTAATTGCTCCTTAACATTAATTAGCGTATGTTTGTTTTCAAACCCAAGTTAATAAGTATATATTCAGGCTTTTAAAAACAAGAATTTAATGTCTAATGATGATTTGACACACAAGTAATTACAATATATCCACACTATTTACTCAATAAAATAACAAAAAAGTCAAAAATAAAAGATTTTAAAAATTATTTACATTGTTCCTCAATGCCTTGTTTCCTTTTTTCTCAATATCTACTCTTTTTGTCAACATGCTATTCCTATCAATTGTTTGTAGTAAAATAATTCTTTGCATTCTTAACTTATTTTGGTGTGTTTAATTTTGGCACATTTAGGTGAGGCGCCAAAATAAACCAAAATAAAATTACATCCAAAATATCCCAATTTAAGGTATTCAGGTACTGCATGTCAGAAGACCAGAAGTAATAAAAGACATATTTCAAGGAGTAAACTCTCATCAGCAGCATATGAATTAAAACTATGGAAGGTAAAAACCAAAGTATTGAACAACGAAAAGTACTCAAAACCAGAGAAAGTTCGAAGAGGGAAGCCAAATCCAGCACCGAGGACATCGACCATGTGCAGTACATAATTTATGAACTATCAATGTAAATAAATACAATCTGATTGAAAGAACCAATGAGGTATCCGAATGTCAAAAGTCCGAAAGGGCAGAAACAAAACCAGTAAACACCAACAAGAACGGGACAAAAACAGACAACATGTAAAGCATGGAAACACAAAGTACTGAATATCAATCAACAACGCGAACTCCAGTCGAAACAAGAGTGATTTTAGGTGCTCCGGAAGAGTAAACAGTTCCTGCTTACAATAGCACACCCGTCGCGTTGCCAATAGTCCATTCAGCGTGTCAAATTATTCTTTAATTTCTATTTTACTAGGAAAAACCCGCGCAATCGCAGGAAGATCAATCGTTGCGTTGCTTAAAAAAATACATGTAGACCACACAATAAATTAAAGCATTGCATTTGCAAATTAAAGGTTCTGTGGTATTATTTAACTCTATATAAGTTCTTAGTTTATCATCTTTTATGACCTTTTATTGTTTTTATCTAACCTGTAGATTAAACATAAGTCCAGTGGCAGGATAAGTTTTAATCATTTGCTACACAATTTTATCGTTGAGCCTAATTTTGGACGTAGGGAAAAAACTTCAATATGGTTTTTATTTTTCTATCAAGTTACAATTTTTGACGGTAAAACATTTTTTGCATACATTCCCAGCTAACACAAAAACATTATAAAAATGTTATCAAAACATTTTCTTAAAAGGACTGAAAACATTTTTAAGAAATGTTTTAAAAACATAAATTTGTGGAGTGCCAGAAATGTTTTTATAACGTTTGTAAAAACTGTTTCTTAAAATGTTTTAAAAATGTTTTTCTAAAACATTTTTAATAAATATAAAAATAACATAATTTTAAATCGTTACAGAAATGTTTGTACTAAATGTTTTTTACTTGTTTTTTCGAAACATTTTATAAACATATTTTGTACTGTTTTTAAACTGTTATTAAGGCATGTTTTTATCCTGTATTTTTACCATATTATCCTTAAGGGTTTTGGATAGTGACTTGACAAAAGAACATAAAACCCAAGAAATTAAAGTCCACAAAGGAATGAGGGACAAACATTAGAGCAAACTATGCAAAAGTGCATATGCATAATAAAGCGAATTCCAATTAGAGGTGTCCCAGAAAAAGCTGAAATTTGGTCGAACCTTCTGATTGTCACATCACTATATCAAACAACAAACTGCCATATTCTTTATAGAACAATGAGAAAACTACACGACAAGCAACTTCATTAAGAAATAAAACGCAAATTTAGTCCACAAGAATATGATGTTCTTTAAAAAAGCCAACGAGTTATCCATATCATAACTTTTATAGGAATTTCAGGAAAATATCATCTGTGTTCTTTATACATTTTATAGTTGTTTTCATTGTTCTGAAAAATAAATAAATGCCGATTTATATACCAAAAGTACAAGTATCTTTATAAATGTACAATATAATAAACATAGTAAACATAGAGTAACCATTAGCATGATATTGGATTAAAGTCTAATCTCGAACTAGTGGTTAAAGATTAATCATGTGCAAATTTAAAATTATAAAAATTAACATCAGTCTATCTTTTATAAAACAAATCATTCTACTTACATTTTTTAGAGCTGTGTATCAAGATGTGTTTCCCCTCTCTTGAAAGGTTAAATCTATACTGATAAAGACTCCAACACACAGCGTGTGGCAAACCACTAAACTTACAAATAGCTGGTTACCATGGTGATCCTACTGATAACGATTCAGGATAATTGCTTATCAGACATCTTGAGAAAATTAGTCACAGTATCGCTCGTGTTATACAACTAACAATTAACAATGGAAAGAGGTGTGTGTGTTTTAATATTTACCATCATTCTTTATCTTAAAAAAAACCTTAAATACTAATAAGAAGAAAAAAAAAACAACAACAAAACATTAAGAATAAATTAAAATCAGTAAAAGTAAAAAAAAACCATTACTTAAAACAATAAAAAATGGACTTTAAAATAAGATAAAAATTTAGTTTTTTTTTTTTGGTTATTTCAGTATATTTATCACTGTAATCTGTTCATACTCATTAATAATTTTATATAGAATTCATAACGTTATAACTTGTCTTATTTGTTAAAGGTAAAATGTGACAAAAACATATCAAAAACATGCTTCTAAAAAGGTTTTAAATTGTTATTTAAAAACATTTCTATGCCATTCTAAAACATGTTTTAAAACTGTTATGAAAAGATGTAAGCTTTGAATGTTTTAAAAACATTTTTATAACATTCTTATTATATGTTTTTAAATCGTTATGAAAAGATAATATGGAACTGCTTTCTAAATGTTATTATAACATTTCAAAATAATGTTTTAAAATTGTTATAAAAAGATGTAGAATAAAATGATAGAAAAACATTTTTTAAACATTTCAAAAAACAGTTCAGAAAACTGTTTTCCATCTGTTTTAAGAAAACGTTAATTAACCGTTTTTAAATCATTCTTAAAAAATCAAAACATTTTAAAAATGTTTTTAAAATGTTTTTTAAAAACGTTTTCTTCGGACCTCAGAAATAACCAAATAAAAATGTTTTGAAAAGGGTTCGTGCTACATGGGTTTTTAAAGTAAACTTACCAATATAATCTATTATATGCATAGCATAATTTTTTTTTTAATTTTTCATTTTTATTTCAAAAAGTACATTTGTTAGTATGAAAAACATCGAATACCGGTACCTTATCCCGGCCCCGTTAATGTTAGTATAATATTATGAGGTATTGCATTTTGGAGTAGCTAGGGTTAGTACTTGTTAGTAGAACGGTACACCCCAACATTAAACTATAAATGTACAATTTGAATATGAGGATGATATAATATTGACACATAAAAAGAAAACAACAACAACAACAAAAAAGGAAAAAGAAAAAAAGAAACACAAAACAAAAACAAAATCAAATAAAAAAACCCCAAACAAACCAAAAATGAAAAGGTAAATACCCAAATCAAAACCCCTATGGTACTGCCGGCACATTTGAAAGCTGATATCATTTGCAATTTGTTACAATAATATCTAAAAAAATTAATGTAAATGCATAGCATTATTAATGAAGAAGTTTTGTGGGATTTTTTTGTAATTGTCTGAAAACAGGGGAAAGAATTTCAATCATTCTAAAAAAGGATGGTGTATAATTTCGAATCGATGCATGACGGCCATAGCATTTCCGGATCAATTACATGTAATTAGGTTAATTAGCAAACTGCAGACATAATTGCATATGTGCTAATTGAATTTTTAAAGGGCACAACCATCCCCTATTTTTGATATATGAAGCTTAGTCGTAGCATTTGTTGTTGAGGCTACAACCCGGCTAACAAAAATCGCTTCGTTATTTTAGTAGTATAGATACATACATGAATTTTATACTTGGGAGCCTAAAATCCATTGTATTAAAAAAAATTGACATATAGTTCAAAATTTTACCATAAAACCTCACATTTGTCCGCAAAGTACACAAAGCAATGTGAAAAAGTAACTTAATTGCAAATCGTGAAACCGATCTCCTTAGAATTGACATAATTTGCATTGAATTCAATAAACTGCTAGTAGTAAAGAATAAAGAATTAGCTTTCCATGCTTACCTTGTCATCGCTAAAACGGTTGTTTTTTCCGTTTTCCAGAGGTGAGATCGCAAAGATCCGGAGTAAACATAGAAATTGTTGCTATTAGTTTCTGACCCGTGACTTGATGAAAAGGTACCTTTTATTATTGCAACCACTCCATTAACCTCTTTAAAAGATGCTTCACGGTCGCTGACAGTTGTGCCCCAATGCCTTTGAACCGAATGTGTGTTAAAACATTTTTTAGTGTATTTCTACACTTAATGATTGATTTTGAATTGTTAAGAGCAAAAGCATTCATGTTTGTCGATTAAAAATAAATTATATTGATGTGTTTGTATGCTAATAAAAAAGGCAGGCCTCCAATTAAAAAAAATGTCGCCGGCCAACTTTTTAATATACAGCTTTATTATTCATATATATTGCAAAAAGTATATTTTCAAGGGTCATGATTGCGTTAGACATGACCGTATCACAAAAATATATAAATTACAACCAAATGTAATGAAAGTGTCCCTTGTGTTGGAGCTCGGGTGGCAAATAGGTCCACAGTAAAGCCTAGCTTGTCGTAAAGGGAGATGAGCGACAAAGAATATTTTCCATTAAAAACATGCATGACTTTTATATATGGGCAGAATATTCATGCACGAGAAAGTTTTTTTTTTCTTACGAAGCACTAGCATCGTTCTCTTGGACTGTGCTGTATTTTCAATGATTTATTTATTACTCTGACATTCAAATGTCATATTGATACCTCTTGATACTTAAATTATTTAGAATATAGTTATAGCTTTACTTTTAACAGCATAACTTGAATTTTAGCTAAAACAATGCCTAGACTGACATTGTATAAGCATATACTTCTATGTATACTTGGTCATCAAATTGTTAATAGATTATTTTCATATAATTGTTTATAGGTCAGATCTTTGGTAGTTTGACCAAAGGGGAATAACTCCAACACCCGCCACCTTGGTTTACATTTCCATTGGAGAAAGGCAAAACAGTACAGCATTTTCTTAAAATCTGTAGCAAATCTATATTTGGTAAATTTGTGACCAGTGGTAAGTAAATTTTCTTACCAAATTATTTGTGTTGTCCTATGAGCATTGTTTTATTTTCCCATTTTCCTATGCTCCTATGGGACAGGAAACTAGAATGTCTGGTCTTGGTTTTTCAACAAGTTATTCCCCTTTTGACTAATTACCAAAGATTTGACTAACAAGAGTTAACACTAAAGTATGTCTCGCCTGCCGGCACCATCAGAAACAATTATTCTTTCTTACTTCCACTATATTTTGAATTTACATGGATTTTCAGTTTCTGAGATCAAAAGATGTTTATAGAACCTAAACATTGCAAATATATGCAATAAAAATAATCAAAGTCACTCAATCGGAAAATCAAGGTCAAGGTCAAAAGATGAGGATGTAACTGTGCTAAGCTTCTACTGGGACATATGTATACCAAGTTTCAATCTAGGACTTATAGTTCTTGAGATATGGAGGTGCTCGCAAAACTTTTCCATTGCTATTATATGTATTGAAAATTGTCAAAGTCACTCAACCGAAAAATCAAGGTCAAGGCCAAAAGATGGGGATGCAACTGTGCTGGGCTACTACTGGGGCATACCCATACCAAGTTTCATCAACCTAGGACCTATAGTTCTTGAGAAATGGAGTTGCTCGCAAAACTTTTCCATTGCTATTATATGTATTGAAAATTGTCAAAGTCACTCAACCCAAAAATCAAGGTCAAGGTCAAAAGATGGGGATGCAACTGTGCTAAGCTACTACTGGGGCATATGCATACCAAGTTTCATCAACCTAGGACTTATAGTTCTTGAGATATGGAGGTTCTCGCAAAACTTTTCCATTGCTATTATATGTATTGAAAATTGTCAAAGTCACTCAACCGGAAAATCAAGGTCAAGGACAAAAGATGGGGATGCAACTGTGCTAAGCTACTACTAGGGCATATGCATACCAAGTTTCATTAACCCAGGACCTATAGTTCTTGAGATATGGAGGTGCTCGTAAAACTTTTCCAAAAAGTTAACGCCGCCGCCGCCGCCGCCGCCGCCGCCGGTAAAGTAACACCTATGTCCCGCTCTGCTTCGCAGGCGAGACAAAAACCAGCAATATGAAAATGGTCCATTGTTAAACATACATTAAGCTGACGATATTTTTATTAGGGATCAGTCTTTATTTATCAGCTATGGCTAGAACAATTAAGGGGTCATGGGTAGAATGTTTGGAATTCTGGGAGGGTCGCTCTTAAAAATGTCAAATTATAGGAAGGGGTCACCTAATATAAATAATTCTACAAACATTGTTCATATTTTGTATCTTATATACATTGTACATTTTAAAGGGGGTCATGCATTACAATTCTTACTCATAGGGGGTCTTGAACCGGTAACTCCTTCGATGGGGATTATGAGTCATAGGTCCGGTTTTGATCAATTTGCTCCTACCGCTACAGCAAATAAATAATCATGACCGTTCCCTTATGCTGAGTTATTTTTGTCATTTGTAACGGTACTAAATCATTCATAGAAAAAATATGAAAAAATAATGATAAACATCAAAGATTAACACTCAATTAATTATGAGATTGTTTTGTCTGAATGTATAATTATCTAAAATCTATCAACAATGTTAATTGACTTAAGCAAAAAGGTATTAAGAGGGTATTCAAGTATCGTATGTCAGAAGACCAGAAGTCATAAAAGACATTAAGGATGAAAAAGTGGGAACCCACATGACAAATAATGCATACAGAACAACTTAACAGACCATTTGACACAACATGGATTAAGCTTATATATGAGGTGGTTAAATTGTTTTGTACCACTTAAAACTAAGAGATAAGACTTAAAAAATAATAAAACCACTATAATTGAAGATGATAATCACATTTAATAAACATAGCATTATGCGTAAAATGTGACAGTATAAAATATTCCAACATGTTAATCATTGTTCATTCATTGGTATCAAAAACAATAAACATGTTTAAATAAGATAAAGAAAATAAAACAACGTACTGAAATATGATTTGTTCAATATTGTAGGTGCATTTGGTCTTCAAAAATAAAGGGATAAGATAAAAACTTTGAAATGATAAATAATAAAACCAACCAAATTTTAGATGATAATCATATTTAATAAATATGGCACTATATGCGTTAAAAGTAACAGTATAAATATGATAACGTAAATAAGAAGTCATTCTTTGGTATTAAAAACAATAAAATAAAATAAAGAAAATAAAGACTACGTACTGAAATATGATTTTTTCAATATTGTTGGTGTCACTTGGTCTTGAATATGGCATTATCCTATCCACCCTGATATGTGAGCTGCGTAACTTTTATAGTCTGGACTAGAAAATTTATCTTTGAACTCGAAACTTTCTGTATAATATGGTAGAAATCCATCATGATGAATCAACTCTATTTCTAATAATCTACAAATTATTCCAATTAAACTATCTTCTATTTTTATTATTTTCACAAAAGGTAATGCTTTGGCTAGTCTTAGGACTACTCGCTTGTTTGTTAAATGTGTTCCCCCTATCAAATACGGAGGCCAGAAATCATATGGATAGTCTTTAAGTGAAACGTACCATTTGGATGATTTGCTTCGAAACGGTTTTCCTAGAGTGACTTTATATCCATAAATTTTAAAGTCTGTGGGAGATATGTTCTGCATTGCAAAATTAAGTATATTTTCAGAGTTAACATATCTATCATCGTCTATTATATGAATATATTTTGCATTTATTTTTTGCTTTGCAAACCACTGAATTGTTAAAAGGGTTTTATATGCTAAATTATCATAAGTATCTTCGATGTTAAACTGGAGAATATCATTGTTAATTTCTTGTTCGAGTTTTATGTGCTCCTCAAAACGTTCGTGTACTCCAAGTATAAAAATAGTCTTTATCTTAGCTTTCTGTACACTGCCCCATGTTTTCCTGATAGCAATCCGTCGGTCTATGTTCCCTGCAAACGATTTTACTAAGAACAACATGGTTATTTCGTCGCAGCTTTGTCCGTTACAGTATACGCTTTCTGGATCCCGTGCAACACCGTAACCTTTCTGCAAATCGTTCAGTGGTTCTTCTAAGGTCATTCCGTTTCTTTCAATTTCATTTACGATATCTTTAACGTCGCATCTTTCGTAGGAAAAATCATAAAAATAAAATTTTTCACCAGACAGTAGCCTTCGGTAAATGAAGATCAGAACAAAAACAGATATGAACCATCGAAAACGCTTTAATCTGAAAATAAAAGACATAAATGCCATAGTTTGAAAGATTAAAAGCTCTCCATCTAATATCAACGGATATTCAACTCGTATTTAAAGCGTTCATTTTTGCCATTTTCTATAGTTAAATATGTAACTTCGGAAGTGGATAGCGGGTCTCCAACTTCAGGATACTTCACTTTCAATCCAACTTCAACCCTCTGTTATTCTTCCCTCTTATTTCCTGCTCCCGGTCCTTTTACTCTAAAGTTACTTTAATTGTAGATAATGAAATAGTTTGTATATATAGATGTGTGTGATTCCTAGAAAACAGGTTTCGAAAAAATATTTTTTTAAATCAACCCAAACAATATCCGAATGATTAATATTTGTGCATTCTTGTGGGAATTTAGGTGTATTATGCAATATAATGGGATCGTAATTATCATACGTGTTACATAAAGTCAAGGAGGACAAATGAAAAGAAAAAGGGAAATTCCTTTAGTTAGTTGGTTATTGCTTTACTCCATAGCAGCATGAATTTGGCAATAGCAGGAAATCATCATGAAAGGAATGGTACGATTTACATGAAATTTCGATGAAGTGGGGAAAATGGGAACAAAACGGGGATGACAGTTTTGACTGCTACTGGAAAAGGAAATGGAATTAAGGGAATGATATGGCAACTAACTAAAATAGCATTCTTATTAACCTAAATCAGGGTTCTTTAACGAACGAGAAACGTGTCATTTCCCCAACACGGTCACCACAATGGGTTACAGATATGTTTTCCTAACGATCTCGGCATTCATTATGACAGGAAAACCCCATTTTAACCACATGACCACACATCTCATTCTCTGTGTGGAAGAAGCGGCATGACCATTGGTCAAGTTTTGAGTGATCTAAAGTGGACTTTTAACGACAAGATTAGCTCTGTTGTGGGAACCCGAGGGATAACGTTAATATTCTGATCTGATGTTAATACACAAACCTAATAATGATGACGTCCTTGACCTGTTGACCACTTAACATTCGTTTCTAATAATACTAGATCTTGTTACGCTATATTTTAAATAAAAGTAAACTATTGAGAAATGGCCCTTTGAATCTGTGTAATATTATGGCTTTACAATTAAATAAATTTTAGAAACTTTCAGTTGCAATTGCATTGAAAGAAAATTGGGTTTATTTTTTTGGAAACTTTTAAAAAGTCAAAAGAATTTGATTGGATTATCAATCATTTAAAATACGCCTAATATCGTAAAGAAAATAGTATTGAAACAAGTTTAAACCGGAATACAACAATGAAGTTCTTTGTAGTTGCACGGACGCCAATGTGATTGACAAGTGTAAATATTAATACGCCGATTT
Source organism: Arcuatula senhousia (assembly GCA_963971305.1). Taxonomy (NCBI): domain Eukaryota; kingdom Metazoa; phylum Mollusca; class Bivalvia; order Mytilida; family Mytilidae; genus Arcuatula; species Arcuatula senhousia. The sequence goes on along the minus strand of OZ020311.1, from coordinate 31,914,812 downwards.
AATTAACCGAATTTTAAAAATTTTCATGGAAAAAATATTATTTTACAATTTTTTGCGTCGAACATATCAATATATTTCTCTATAAGTATTAACTGTAATAATTTTTGGGTTTATAGAAGCTAGAAACTAAATTTTTAATGATGCACATTTAACACAATCTGCTTCGCAGATTATTCAATGTGTACCATGAAAAATTATTTTAAATTAGTTCTTCAATATAGCTGCATTATAATAGTTTCTTCTTTTTAACAACCTGTTGAGCAGAAGTCAAACATTTATAAAGTGAATTCTCTCTTTTCAACTTTGTTATCAAATTTATATGCATAGGAATATCGACCAATATCCTACTATGATTTCAATTCGGTTAATTAAATCCGCATCAAATTCAAGATGTCATAAAATAGGACAATTTCCACTAATTTGATTAAAAAAGGACATAGAAATTCGTAAAAAAAATGTTTTTTCTTCCTTTACCGGATTTGACACACTATATTGGAAATTAGCATCACGACGGGTGTGCTATAGCAGGCAGGAACCGCTTACTCTTCTGGAGCACCTGAAATCACTCTTGTTACGACTTGAGTTCGCGTTGTTGATTTCCGTTCGGTTGATTTTGTGTTTTTGTTTCTTCGTGCTATTCTTGTTCGTGTTTACCGGTTTCGTCGTTGCCCTTTCGGACTTTTGACACTCGAATGCCACATTGGTGACTCTTTGCTTCTTTCAAATTAGTAATAGCGAAAAAAGATCATAACAAATTAAAGTTACTTGAGATATAATCATAGCTGTGGCTGGTCAAAGTTGCACGCAGTTACAATTTTTCTCTGGTGCGTGTTGGTTGTTTTGATATCACCTAAATGATTCGTTTTTCTGAAGGCAATATAAACCAGGCTGTCATAAAATTGGACGATTTCCACTAATTTGATTAGACAAGGACATGATTCCTCATTGAAATGGCTCCCATGGCCCCAGGCGTTGGAGAATCACCTGTCTAAATTTCTTATTTATTCAATTCTCACTTGTGGATTTTTAGCATTTTTAAGTAAATTTAGTTTTGAATCTACCATACTTGTTTGTTTCATATTTAGCTCCCTATATCCAAGATTACACTAACTTTACAACATTTCTGTAATTGGTATAAAGGAAGAAAATAGCGTCAAACGCAGATTTTAAAAGGTTGAACCAAAAAAATATTTGCCAAAATAGTTGTTTTTCTATTTTTATTCATTTAAGATAATATTCTAATGTAGATTCAATCAAATTTTTCTATTTTTTTTAGTATATTGTGAAAAGAATTGTTTCAAATGCCCGCTTTGGCGTACTCTTAAAACGTAAAGCAAAGCTTAAAAGATTGTAATATATAATAAAAAGGGTTATAACTAAAAATGATACTTACATGTTTTGTACAGGCACTCTTCTAGCAAATTTCCGCAAGCTTATAGTCGCCATTCTAAAATAAAGTATACACTTGATAAAAATTGCACTACCAATTTTATACATTTAATGATTTTCAGTCTGTTGTTTAACCCTGTACAAAAACGAACGATCGCAAAGAAAAAATTATCAGACATTTCTTTTGTTTCAAAATTTCGTACCGCAATACCTTTGGTACTAGATTTAAAACCCTCCACTTAATGGCCACCATGTATATTACAACAATTGAAAGACAAATCTTTAAAGATATTACAAATGTAACCAAGTCATTGATATAGCTGAACATTTTGCTACATTTTCAATTTTATTGTGTATATAATGCAATTGTTGAAAAGTAAGGAGGAAACTCATTAACTATACATATTGGTATCGATCTAAAATGCACATTTTAATGCACAATATTGTCTATCAGTCTGTTTTTTGCTTTTCAATAATATAACAGTAGGCACAGAATTGCAATGGTATGAACAACACTCAACACCCTTTAGATAGTCGACTATACATCATAGTATATTATAATATATAATTCTCGTTTGTTGAGATACAATGTACATGTAAATTTGCGAAAAACAGTGATCGAATTTCCATCAAAATTTGTTAGAACATCATGACCATGGAGAATAAAGGTAATAACAAAACTACCGAACTTGAATGATCAATCTCATAGTCCAGAGAAAATGACAAAAACGAATCAGTCATACCGGAGAATTGATGGATTGCAATGGTCCTGACTTGGTACAGGCATTTCAAACGAAATGGTGGGTTAAACCAGGTTTTATGGCGCCAAACCTCCCTCTTCCATTGCGATCTTAGGATCCGGTAATAAGAAACTAAGAAACTAAGATAAAGGATATAATACGACATTTCGATTACAATTTTTGTATTTTTTTGTTTATATCCATTATAGCTACAATAATTAAAACAGTCTTTTAGTCATTTTTTATCTCAAATGTTGTGTACATGTTCATTTTCCCCCTTTTTATATTCATCGCCCTGATATAGCCAATTTTGCGCTGTTTGGGAAAATGAACATGAAATGATCAGTGATGAAGTTGAGGAAATTGGTTAAAAAGGCCATACGGGATATCTTTTGGACATAATTCGTAATTCATCTGGTTATAATGGTCAACTGGTAAATGAAATCACATCGGACATTTTCCTCTAAGAGTCTTGTATAGAGATCCTTCGGGTCCTACACCTTTCGAAACTTGCAGCAGGGTTCTTTAGCGTGCGAAGAAAATGATATTTTACCCTAGCACTGTGCACAAATATAGACTGTGCTTCATGATTTACGCATTATAGCCAGACGACTGAAAAGGCTATCCCATTCTAACAACTGAGGCACAAACCCAAGCTCGTTTATTGGCAGAGTAAACAGACCCAATGTCAGGTTCTGAGCGCTCTTAAGTGGTCTTTTACAGACAAGCTTAGTGCTGTTTCGTGCCTCCTCCCCTTCCAGAACACGCAAGGTTGATTATTGAGCTTTAACGATTTATTCCTTTTCAACAATTAAAACAGCGTAATATTCTCGAATTGCTTTCTTCAGACGTGACGATGATTATATCAAATAAATTTATTAAAAAAACTATCACTCCTGCTTAAAATGCAATTTACATGTTATTATAACGGGGAGATTAATGGTCCGGCATGAAATAACAAAACGGTGTTCCGAATTAATATCTTTATTTGGAAAACCTGGAAATGTCCAGACCCAAGGCCTAAACTATTACTGTCCAAAAATATTTCAAGAATTTATACATAATTACATAGAAACAGATTAGTGTCCAAAGTGCCATTACATCCTATCTGAGACGGAACAATTACTTAAAAGAAGATAGTTTAATGAATGATAAATTAAAGATCAAACAGAATATTAAAAGATAAAACATACATGTATGTTTTATAGAAGGATAACATATAACACAGTTAGGAACAGAAGTGTGCAGTTTGGAGTCTATGCGAATAATGTGCATTACAAATGTCTATTTCGCATGCTAAGAAATCCAACGTAAATATTCCGGTCTGAAGATAACGAACCATGTAATTTTTAAACGACCATTGCAAGAAGCTGATGCTGTAAATCAAATTAAATACGACATTTTTAACCACCTATTTAATTACAACAACGGGGGACTTTTGATCTTAAACCGGAGGCAATTTCTTAGCATGGTAATAGTTCCGAACCAGAAAAAAGAAAGAAAAAACTAAGTTTGTCTTTGTTTATTTATTTATTATTTTTTTTTAGGGGGGGGTTGTTCTTGTATTCTTAAAAGCAGGGAAATGGGGGGGGGGGGGGGGGGGGTAAGGTGGTGACGTATTAAATATCCATTGTTTTGGTTTCAGATGAAATAAAACAGAACAGAAATTGAGGGTCGCTTGCATATATTCATTTATTTCATTCATTACGGATGACCTGGATGCACTGTTGGGTAGCACGTTATATTTACGTCTATGACGTATGCATAATAACCCGGATCTACAAATGACTTTTGGAGTTAGTTTTTTTTATGTCAGATGGGAGGATGGAGAGCATGGGTGCACACCCCTATATTATTTGTTTAGCCTTTGTCTTTTTTTAAATTGTAGTGACAAAAAAATCGGTATTGATTATTCCGCTTCGTTCATGTATACAGTTTATTTGAGTTCATTATGCGAGTTTTAGTAGGTGAAATGTTTTTGATTAGGGTCAGTTTACTTAAACGATGCATGTTTGATGAGTTTCATTCACTGTTTTAAAAGAAATTGTACTTTTACGCACAAAAGTCGGAGATTTTTGGTATGAAAAGATGCATTATAAACGTATGCAGAACATTTTATTTTTGAGAACTTCGTATATTGTATCTGAAAAGTTTCAGTTGGACGTTTTAGGTAAGAGCTCTAGCTAACTTTTAGGATCCATTTTGAACCTTTTTAGTACTTCCGGTTGCCATATAAACCACTAAAAAGAGCGACATTGACATTTCGTTTCTACATACTGAGAACTCCCGATTCGAAGTTTGCCGTAATAGTTCCGAACCAGAAAAAAGAAAGAAAAAACTAAGTTTGTCTTTGTTTATTTATTTATTATTTTTTTTTTTTAGGGGGGGTTGTTCTTGTATTCTTAAAAGCAGGGAAATGGGGGGGGGGGTAAGGTGGTGACGTATTAAATATCCATTGTTTTGGTTTCAGATGAAATAAAACAGAACAGAAATTGAGGGTCGCTTGCATATATTCATTTATTTCATTCATTACGGATGACCTGGATGCACTGTTGGGTAGCACGTTATATTTACGTCTATGACGTATGCATAATAACCCGGATCTACAAATGACTTTTGGAGTTAGTTTTTTTTTTGTCAGATGGGAGGATGGAGAGCATGGGTGCACACCCCTATATTATTTGTTTAGCCTTTGTCTTTTTTTAAATTGTAGTGACAAAAAAATCGGTATTGATTATTCCGCTTCGTTCATGTATACAGTTTATTTGAGTTCATTATGCGAGTTTTAGTAGGTGAAATGTTTTTGATTAGGGTCAGTTTACTTAAACGATGCATGTTTGATGAGTTTCATTCACTGTTTTAAAAGAAATTGTACTTTTACGCACAAAAGTCGGAGATCCATTTTGAACCTTTTTAGTACTTCCGGTTGCCATATAAACCACTAAAAAGAGCGACATTGACATTTCGTTTCTACATACTGAGAACTCCCGATTCGAAGTTTGCCATGCTAAGAAATCCAACGTAAATATTCCGGTCTGAAGATAACGAACCATGTAATTTTTAAACGACCATTGCAAGAAGCTGATGCTGTAAATCAAATTAAATACGACATTTTTAACCACCTATTTAATTACAACAACGGGGGACTTTTGATCTTAAACCGGAGGCAATTTCTTAGCATGGTACACTTGTTTTTTTTTCAAAATATTACGCAATAACACGAAAACGACAACGGTATTAAAATTAAAGTGGACAAAACAAAGAAAACCAATATTTTCCGGGTTACATTATCTTGAAACTCGACCAAACCTAACTGTCCAAATGAATGTTTCGAACATTAATACTCTTTAATAATTTAAAAGATAATCAGAGTGGCAAGAAAAATATTATTTATGGGCCATTGTCTTTAAAGTAAATTTGCTCAAATAACTTTTGACAAAATTTAACTACGAACACAATATAATCCTTGATTAAATCAAGCAAAGACATGTGAAAGAGTGAAGACACAAGAAGATTGTAAAAAGATCAATTAATTTAAAGAAAGTCCTTTAAAAAATAACCTACAAAAAATGAAATTTGTAAAAAAAAACCACCAAACAAAAATAAAATGTGAATCATTTAAATGTTATTATTCAGAAATAACCAGGACAAAACTACGAGTTGTAGACACAAAATACAAGTAGATGAGAAAAATTAGCAAAGAGGCACCAATGGGGCATTCGAGTGTCAAAAGTCCACAGGGGAAACAACAAAACCGTTAACACGAACAAGAACAGCACGAAGAAACAAAAAACACAAAATCAACGAACAGAAATCAACCACGCGAACTCAGGTCGTAACAACAGTGAAGAACGCACATCACCTAAATACACGTAACAAAGAAAAACATGCAACAACCCTAAAATATTATGATTCTTTATTGTCTTTCGAATAGGCCCGAGTGTGTTGGGCTTTAACGCCCTTTTCGACACAACTCGGCCATATTGGACGGCCAATTTTTACCAGAGCACCCGGAGGAAATCACCGACCCTGGGCTGGTTACTGACAAATAGTCCCGAATAACGGAATCTTGTTTCTTAAAAAGTCTAGGAGTGCCCCTTTGAATATAAAGGAAAAGTAATTTTTGAATAAAGGGACGGTGATATAAAAAATAAACAAGACGCTCACCTGGTCTTGATGTCGACACTACAAAAACTTTTCCAGAGCTAAATGAGCTGAACATTTAAGCAAGTAACAGCTTTTCTCCATCTACTATAGTTTCATTCTGTAACCATAAGCCCAAAATCATGAAAAAAATATTATTCTAAGGGCAATAACCCCTATAAGGGGTCATCTGACAACTTCGACCCTATGAATACTTTTGTGACAGAGTGACAACTTCGACCCTATGAAAAATATTGTGACAGAGTGAATCCTTTTCTACTTTAGAAATATTTATTAGACACTAGAAGATTGTAACAAGATCAATTAATTTAAAGAAAGTCCTTTAAAAATAACCCTATGAAAAATATTGTGACAGAGTGAATCCTTTTCTACTTTAGAAATATTTATTAGACATATAACAAAACATTGTAGCGCTAAATGAACTGAACATTTAAGCAAGCAACAGCTTTTCTCTGTCTGCTATAGTTTTCATTTTAAAGGCAAAAAAAAAAAAAAAAAAACCACGAAAAAAAAACGTTATTTAAATGGCCGTAACCCCTATAAGGGGTCATCTGACAACTATCACCCTATGAAGACTGTTGTAGAGCTAAACGAACTCAACATTTAAGCAAGCAACAGCTTTTCTCTATCTGATATAGTTTTCATTCTATAGGCCAAAAACATGTAAAAAACGTCATTTTAGGGGCTGTTACCCCTATAATGGCTCATTTGACAACTTTGATCTTATGGAGACTTTTGTAGACTGAGCTAAATGAACTGAACATTTAAGCAAGCAAAAGCTTCTCTCTATCTGCTAGAGTTTTCATTCCATAGGCCAAAAAAAAGAAAGAACGTTATTTTAGGGGCCGAAACCCCTATAAGGGGACATCTGACAACTTCGACCCTATGGAGACATTTGTAGAGCTATATAAGCTGAACATTTAAGCAAGCAACAGCTTCTCTCTATCTGCTATACTTTTCATTCCATAGGCCAAAAATATGAAAAAAACGTTATTTAAGGGGCTGTTACCCCTTTAAGGCGTCATCTGACAACTTCGAACCTATGGAGACTTTTGTAGGGCTAAATGAGCTGAACATTTAAGCAAGCAACAACTTTCCTCTATCTGTCATAGTTTTCATATTATATTCATATTTATACCCGCGTTTTGGTATTTGTAATTTTGAAACCACTGGGCGATAACCGCTGCTGGTGGACCAAAGGTCCCCGAGGGTAATCACAAGCCTGGTAGTCAGACTTGTCTGACACGAATTACCATAAAATTTCTAATACATTGTCGCTGAAATTTCCGATTGTTAAATTCAAAATTTATGAAAACACCAGGTTTCTTTCCTTGTAATGCACATGGTCGATATCCTCGGTGCTGGATTTGGCTTCCTTGTTCGAACGTTTTGGTTTTGAGTACTTTTCGTTTTCAACTGTTTTGGAATTTGACCTTCCAATGTTTTGGTTTAAATGCTACTGATGAGAGGTAACTCCTTGAAATATCGATATATAGCATATCCAAATTAACCGTTTATACCCGCGTTTTGGTATTTGTAATTAATAAGCCAAAAACATGAAAATAAAATGCTATTTTTTACCTTTAAGGGGCCGTAACTCCTATAAGGGGTCATCTGACAACTTCGACTTAATGTAGACTTTTGTTGATGCTGAAGCAGTAACGTGGCATCAGATTTCATCTATCTCTTATACTTTTTGATTTACAAGCAAAAAACAGTAGTCTGACCCCCCTGGTCTATTCTAGTAACGGCGGCCATGTTGTTTGGACGGCGGTCACCATTTGTGCAATCTTGGTAGAAGACATCCTATAGATGAAGTGTGCAAAGTTTCAAAGCAATCCCTTCAGTCCTTTCGGAGGAGAAGATTTTCAAATAAAAGTTAACGACGACGACGGACGCCAAGTGATGGCAATAGCTCACCTATGCTGTGTAAGTAATACTATAGAGCATTAAGTAGAATATGTGGAAAGGATTTTAAGAAAAGAGAATAATCCCCTTCAATAAATAACAACTATATAAATATCAGAAAAAGGATAATGTATTAATTGATTGTAATTTTTGTATTTTTATAGCAACCATGCAATCGATCGGTATATATATATATCTAAATAAAGAAAATCAATTGAATCAACTTTTGAAATAAATAATAGTATAGTTTTACACTAGACAGTGTTGAAACGAGTCATTAATGAAGTTCAATAACTCGACCGGTTTATTTCCAACACGTTCATCAATGTGCTTATGTAAATATTTGAAAACGTTTAATTTTACGCTTTAAAATTCTCAAAATATCAGGAAAGTGCTGTTAATTAATAAATTAGGTGTTTTGTACGTTGTTTTACATGAATTTTATGCACAAGTTTTTGTCTGTTTATGTGAGGCGTACGCCCGGTACGCCTTTCCTTGGATCTGCGCCTGATTATGTGTACTTGGACTTTTTAATGTAATTGCTTTGACGCATATTTTTGTAACTAGAAGTACATAATTGAACAACTTAATTCTCGATGATTATGGAATTTCTAACATCTCGAGAAATAAATTTGATATTTTAATTGCTCGGCAAGCCTCGCCATTAAAATAATCAAATTTATTTCTCTCCATGTTAGAAATTCCATAATCAACTCGGTCGCGTTGTAGAAGCTATATTTCTCAAATGAAAACCGGGGTTAGTAAAATTATTGAGCTGGATATGCGTGATACTGACAGTGAATAATTACAAATTATAAATAGTTACATTTTTATGCTTTGTTGTCGTTGTGATTGGTTTTATATTTCAAGTATGTTCATTTTTAATGTATTCTTTTCATTTATTTATCCATTTATTTATTAATTAATTAATTAATTAATTAATTAATTAATTAATTAATTAATTAATTAATTAATTAATTAATTAATTAATTAATTAATTAATTAATTAATTAATTAATTTATTTATTTATTTATTTATTTATTTATTTATTTATTTATTTATTTATTTATTTATTTATTTATTTATTTTATTTATTTATTTATTTATTTATTTATTTATTTATAAAATCATTCTTTTTGTTTTATCTACGGTCTTTTGACTTTGTTTTATTTTAACTTTTTAATATATATTACAACTTGTTTGTGTCCCGATTATGGTTGCAATATCGCCGACGCGACATTAGGCAACCAACAAATCAAAATATATAAATATGTGAAGTAAAAACATTCTAAAACTTACCTTTTAGATGTCGGACCATTACATTCCCACAAAATGGCTATTCTTTGATTTATGATTTCAGATTGCTATTCAACATTTATGTAAACTAATTCAAGTGTAGTCGATTTGAAAAAAAAAAACTGATAAAGGTTAAACGATTAAAAGGAGCAACACAATGAAAACCCAATAAGCGGTCAGTTTTAGAATACGAACATGTAGATTCTTGATTATTTTTGTTTTTGTGACAAATATTAATTTAATAAGGGATTACAAATTAATGTACCTGTAATCAAAATTACAGGTAAAATTAACCTAATGTATTCAACATTAAGATTAATCTGCACTTTTTTAATTGTTTGATTAGTTTTTTTTTATCTTATTATTAGCGTACTTAACTACAGAAACTATATAAAAATAAAACGTAGCAGGATATAGATATGTAACAGTTATATATAAACATACGGAAGCTGTAAGGCAAAAAAGTGTCCTGTGATAAAGTGTCCAGGAGGACAGTATTTTCCAGAATAGTTGCTATTTTCAAGTGTCTCCTGCTATTAGTAGGACATTTCTTATCTTCTTATGCGATATCACTCCGACGGCCGTAGGCCAGAGGCGATGATCTTTACTTAAACTAAATGTAATACTACGTAACATCCCAGCCTTCATAGTAACTCAATTAAAATTAAAAAAAAAAACAAAAAAAAAAACCCCAAACATTAGAATTCACTCTGTGCATTTAAAATCAACCAGAAATTATTTTTATACTATATAATATAGAGTATCACTATTGGCGCTTTTGATATTCTTTGTATATAAGTTTTTAGCTTCAAGTTTGCATCGGTTTTGTGTTTTGAAAAGTGATGATCATCATGTTGGAACTACGTTATTTTTAATCTAAAAAAAAACACTTTGTTGTTGATTTCTTAATTTTCCTTTCTTTAACTTAGTAAACATTTCTTAAAAAAGTGCTTTGAAAGGAACAATCGAGCTGAAAAATTAGAACAAGGTATTCTGGGGGATGGGGGTGATCTGACTCAGATCACGTGTTAGAACAAAGGAGCTGGGATGTTAAATCTATTCCTATTTAACTTCGACCAATTTTTAATGTTTTCTTCAATTGAAAATTTAAAGGCCTTGGAATTCTTACATCATGTTAGTGCCCAGCTCACAGGGCGACTAATAGTGTATCGATCGTTGGTCATTGGATAGGGGTTGTCAGGTCTATAATACAGAAAGCCTGATCACTGACCATATTGGGCCAACGTATGTGGAGAATGCCACGCTTCATGAAAGAAAACATTCCTTTTTAGACCGCCATGTGGTACACCAAGTAGAATTTCTATCTACATCCCCCTTTTCTTGTTGTCTTTACTGATTTCTGATCATCATTTCATTGCCTTTAAATAACCTATACAGTGGTCAAGGGCTTAAAACACCAGTTATGATATATGTCTTCCCTTAATGATTTTGCAAATAAAAAAATGCAGATATTTAAGGACTCTTGTCCGGAGTTTGTTTCCGATGTTTCTTTGACGCCTATAGAACTAGATTTGTAATACGTTTTCTGGATGAAAATTTCAGTTCTGCTATTTGCCAAAACCTTTACCTAAATTTTACCATGAATGGCTTAACTATTTGGTAAAGTGCACGTGCAAAATATAAAGCTTCTACAGCCATGACAGGACAGTTCTCTTACAGTTGGGACAGTCACAGCAAATTACTGTACATGAATCATATCTCGCAACTCCCGGGGTGGCAAGTGCTTAGCCTCATTAAGGGTTGAACCAAACGGCGTCGGCCACAGCGACCAGGACGTATGCCCTATTACCCTGTCATACATGTACTATATGTTTGGGAAAAACAACATGTTCTTTTTTCTATAACTGAATTGATATTAATGTATAGTTTGTTTTCATGAATTTTGTATGCCCACATTTTCACGATTTCAAGAATATGAATGTGTATATAAATTTTCATTATAATATCACTACTCTTTTGGGATAATAAATTAGAACCTGATGGTTAAGCTGATTTTGGACGAAAGAACAGACGTGGACACTTTATGTCTCTATAAGTTATGAGATAGACCTATATATATATATATGCTTATGAAGGACAAACAAATCATAATTTCTACTTCATTTTACCACAATATAGTATATAATCTTAATCACATAATAGGCTAAAATGTAATTATATCTGACCAAAGAAATGAAAACACATATATATATCTCTTTCTACATAACCAGTCGAAAGGAACGTGCAACGATGTCAAGTTTAAAGAATCGAATTAAAGTAAAACATATTGAGATTCCTTTTTTGATAATAAATTGTTTGGAAATGTAAAACTGAATCGGTCAAAATGCAATGTCAATGAACTTTAAACAACGACTTTAAATATTTAACCTCGAAAGAAGGACACTAAATTGATTGAAAAGACAACTGTGACCTGGAGGTTATTGGTTATTGGTGCAAGAAGGACGAATTGGAATAAATCTCAGTGTTGCATTCAGTGAACCTTTTGTTTCCTATTAATAAACATCTAAAGTATGGGTCGTTCAGTTGTACTTAATTTAAAATTATTTTATTAGGGGTTGTAATAGTCATTAATGCATCCGAGTCATTGATCATTGATAACATTATTTATAATAACCCTGTTTTTCATCTATCTAGTGGCCGAATTTTCCAATTTTGCTGAAATTTTCCAAAGTAATTATTTACCGTGAATGGCTTCCGTTTCAGCCCCCTCCCTTCGGCAGAACAATTGTAAATCATTTAAGTATAACCAAAATCCCCCTTTAGCCAGTGAGTGGACTCCCGCTTTTTTAAATTTCTGGATCCGCCAGTACATCCCGTCATGATTTTGCGCTGCAGTTTAGTTTATGTTTGTGTGTGTGGTTGGGGTGGGGGTGGGGGGGGGGGGGCTCGCAACGCCATTTAGGTATTTAAAAGGCGATTGACATGACAAGAATGATACGATGAACATGAGATGAAGATGATACTAGTAATTGTAATATGGAATTTGAGCAGTTGAAGACCACAAAAAATAGAGACAGGTGTTTAGGGGTGGTACACTACTTTGCGGTCCACAAAGGGGTCTTTTACGTGAATGAAGCGTGGCATTCTCCAAATTAACTGGTCCACTACGTTAGCGGACAATATTTCCGTTTTATAGACCTGACAACCCCCGCGGATAATAGCCACCCTATTCAGCCACCTAGGGTACACACTTGTAGCTCTGTTGGCTAAGCACTGACCCGACAACAAACTGAGAAGACACCAAGACCAAGTCGTCTCTAACGACAAGCTAGGCTCGATCTACTGCGGGCCTATTCGCCTCCCGGGCCCTTAATACTTTTTTGAAAGCGCATTTATCCTGAACGGCTAAAAATATCTCAAATATAAAAGTGATGATCACAAAACAAAAATTTATGCTTCTAATTTAAAGTACACGGAAATGATGACCAAAATATTAATAAGATGTCAGTCCCTAAATCTTCCATCTTTCGTATAATATATTTATCTAATGGAGAATGAACCATACGACTAATGCATACTGTTGTAGAATTTTGAAATGATCTTGCTTCTTAAGAGTGCTGTGTTTCCATTGCCATGCCATTGCTCTAACTACGATGGCTATACGAATAGAAAGCGAGACCTTTACGAGGTAGAGTTCCAATCGGGGACCATCAAAGAACTTGCACCGTCTTGCCTATTTATTTGGTGATTTTTGCCGTTCCCCCATTTCAACTTCCCCCGTGACCTCCCTTTTTACCACAAAATCAAATGGATCACATAGAAATTCCTTCAATATTTTGATTACAACATGTATGAAAGTCAGGCTAAAATGTACAAAACTTATTATGCACTTCGCACATTAATTGGGAGGAGTTTGAATTTCCTAATCCTACCCATCTCTACTCTTTCCAGTGGCATTCAAAACTTTTTTGTATCCTCATTTCTCATCTGCATTATCATTAATTTTCATGTTCATTTTATCACCCCCCCACCTGATATGACCAAATTTGTGCTGCTTTGGGATAGAATATTAATTGACTAATTTTAAATTGACATTAATATTTCTTTTTACTTGCATGACTTATCTCAAATTCTATTTGAAAGTTCTACCGGTCGAACCCGACTTCTTCAAATGAATATTAGCAGGATCTGTTTTCAACTTTTGAATTTTTCACAAATTCAAAGCTATAAGCAGTGATCTACTTTTACATTCTTAAATTTATTTATTTATTTATTTATTTATCCTAGCCTCAAAATATATATGCAGAAAAGCAGTAACTTACAATCTTGGTCCCGTAAATAAATGTTCCATTCCAACTGGTAGTACAATTATTCTATTTCTTGAACTCACTGTATTATCATCTTTTTTTGAATTGAAACCTCATAGATAAAGGTTATAACTACCGAACTTAGAGGATCAACCTCAACTTGATAAATCCTGTTTGGTTTGTAATACGAGACTGTTAGGATTTTACACATTTTTTGAAGGCTGTATATACTGGTTTACTTTTTATATCGAAGAAACCTATATATATATTAAACTGGTACAGAAAAATACCTAACAGATTCTTATTTATGACCTAGTTAAAGATCTTAACCATGAAATCCTTTTTTTTTTAGTTTCATAATAAAAAGTAACTTAAGAAATTACTAAATAAATTAATTGATAATATATTTTAGATTAAATTGTTTCGGCCCTTGAAACGCTGTTTCTACATTTAGATACATATGTTAGACACTATTTTGTACAAAATATGTCGGAAAAGCTGTATGGGATTTTAATATTCTTATAGTGTACTTTTACAAGAGGCTCACAGGAGCTTGAATCGCTCATCTAATCCTTAGGGCCGAACGAACCTGTTCTATATTGGGTCATCTGACCATTTTTATCTAATAGAGTTTTTTTGTAGAGCTACAGCCACGTTAAGCAAGCAACACATTTTTCACTATCGTCAATAGTTTTCATTCTATAGGGCAAAAAAAAAACATGAAAAAAACAACTATATTTTACCTTTAAAGGGTCATAGCCCCTATAAGTGTTATCTGACAGCATCGACCAAATTGTGGAGCTTAATTGTTTAAACAATAAAATCTGTAATAGTTTTCATTCTATAGGACTTAAACATGAAATTCACCGTTTTTGTCGCTATGTTTGATCTTTAAAGGACCATAAATCCCTATAAGAGATCGTCTGACAACTTTGACACATAGAAGACTTTTGTAGGATTTAACAGGACGAAGGTTTAGACAAGTTACAGCTTTTCTCTATCTGCAATAGTTACCAACATGTCACAAATAAATCCTGCAAAGATTTAGTTGGTTTTGTAATTTCAAAGAAGATTTTTAAAATTCTTTATGGATGACGACATACGACAGATGACGGACAACCAAGGGCACATAGTAATAGCATAAGCTCACATGGCCGTTAGCCAGGTGATCTTAAAAGTATACATTCAGCCTTCTTACAAAAAAAATAGATCTTTATGAGATCGTTATACTCGTATTACTAACCAAACAGGGTTTTTCCAATTATACCTGTGGGTAAAGCAGAAAAAATACACAATAAACTTTCACAAATAATGATCACAAGGTGTGATTATAGAAATTATCGGATATTTGGTATAGTATTCGTAGGAGGTCATAAAAAATGTATTTAAGTATTTGGATTGAAGTGACAAGTTTAAAACGGCATGTACTTAAAGATGTACTGGAGTGGTGTTCCAAATGAAATGGAGCCGAAGACAACAATTTAACTTGTACGGAATAATGAAGATTCACTTATCCTAATAGATTTTGATTTCTGACCTTTTCCTAGTTACAGGATTTTACAATGAAATATTTTTTTAATTGTTATACATGAGTTTTGGTAATTCGGCGTTAAATGGACTGGAATCTTTCGCCTTAAACTGGGTTCAACTTCCTAATTATCTAAACTCTTGTAAGTTACAGATTATGGATGTTCGCTTTTTCATGTATAATTGGAAATATATAGGTTTAAAATTTGATGCCATAAATGAAAAGATATTAGAAAGAAAATTCATAAAAAAGCCCCCAAAAATGTGTTAGCTTCGAGACCTCGTTTTCAAAACAATCCACGTTTTAATTTTGGCGGGAAAAGTTCTTCTCTGACTTTTCATTAGCTAAGGAATTGGCAACGTTTTATAGTTTTTAAAACCCATGACAGAATGAATATGATGTGTAAAAACTTTGTGAATCATTTTTTTATTGAATATTAGAGGGCTCGTGGATAAAAAATTAAACCTTAATTTGACGGTGAAAAATTAAAGCCAAGGATTCAGAAAAAAAAACCAGACCCTCAAAAACTAGACCAGCGAGCATCCTCAAGTCGGACAAATCCTTCGTTTATTAAATCTTTTAAAATAATGATTTTGTTCTAGAATTTTTTTTAAATTCTTTTTAAATAGATAACATAAAAGAGGGAATATTGATATACTAATTAAAAAAAAGTGTTTCTACATAAACATTTGACATCTGGGCGGGGTCTGAGATGTGTGCCACAGGTGGCAGAGTTCGGTATTGTGATTCAAAAGCAACACCAATATTTATTTACAAGTAAAAGTGTTATATTGAAATATCAGCCACTATGGACATCCTGACCTGTATTTATTAAAATATCATATTATAAAGGAAATCATTACACGAGAAAATTATTTATATGAAGACCATATATCCGTAGCTATTGCTACTAACAAGGCAAAATCTGACACTATATTTGGCACTGTGGATATATCACGATGAACTGAATGTTATTTTAAAGTCTATCAATCATTTGAGATAACATAATAAGAGAAAAAAATGTTATGTTTTTCCGTCTTCTCAACGTTGGGACAAAGAAATTTTTGCATGTGAGCGTACGACCAGTTTTTTGAACAGATTAATAATATACTTATTGTAGACTTTCAATATTCTGCTTCCGGTAGGAATCACGTATGGTGGGATGCATGTTGGCGCATATGGTGGTCTGTCGCTTCATTATGTATTTCCTGTTAAAAGAGCCGACTTGCGCTCGTCAGAGGACCCATGAATTTTGTTCTTGTTTTTACAATGTATATCTGCATACTGTGGAAAAAAAGGTTTAAACTTTTTTCAATGTCACTGTTGATTAGAAAACAATTTACAACTTAAGAAGGATTATAAAAAGCTGACGCAGCAAAAACTAAGGATTTGTATGTCAAACGTCAAGGTTGTGCATTTTATCAATCCAAATCTCTCATGATACATGTATATTGGCATGCAAAGAATAGAAAATAAAGAGATGTGGAATAAGTGTACGCGACACAGCCCACAATTAAACGGCAATTTAGAAAAACCACAATGGACAACCGCCAGCAGCCTTCAAAGAGGCCATTTGGCACTGCTCGCGGTTCTGCAATTGGCCCATGGTCTAAATAAGATGCATATAATTCAAATCCAGCCCTGAAATAGTCACAGATAGACCCCCTTTTTAAACATGGAACAGAAAACATCAAAAAGACAAGTACAAACGAAAGCTTTGTCAAAGATTCCTGGCTTAGGACAGTCACATGTAATATGTGGCGGGGTTAAACTAGTTTTTTGGGCCCAACCTTCCCCCTATCAATATTCCTAGACAAAGCACAAAAACTAAAGAAGATATGGTTTGTTCTAAATAGATATTTTTGCGATTTCCGTTTCATCTCCCGCAAATTTGATAGACACACATAAGTATCGTGAGAAATGACAAAAAAATATTTTAAAGAGGAACCGAAATGATTGGATTAGGTACTAGAATGGTCCAAAGCATTAATTGTCTTCAGAACTAAACTTGGACGATTCGTCTTAAAAAAATAATTTTAAGTCGAATGAATAACCTCTTATTAATGGAACAAGGGTGCAAAGCCGAGCTTCTAAAATTTTCAATTCTCTAGAACCGGTGCAATATTAACCGTTTAAAGTTTCAAACTGGTTTTCAATTAAACAACATAACATATACATGTATTAGAGTAATTGTCCTGGTACCAAATTGAATATTTTAGTTTCCAGATATTTTCTTATACTTTGTCGCAACTGTTACCTTGACCTTTAAAACAAGAGAAAATTATGATAGAGAAAGGACCAAGTCAACCTTGGCTATTACAATGAAAAGAAGGTGCTTGTTGAAACATTAGACTTTGATGCATAGGAGAGTGTTTAGCTATAATCAATGAAGAGTAAATTGTAATAATTGTTGACATGTGAAACAAATGCCTTAAACTGAACTTTCCCAAAATTAGGTAGATAATTTCTAGAATATTTTTTTTTAACCTAATATTCTATATGACCCCAAGTTTCATTAATCAGAAGAAACCGTTTTAAATTTTCATCATCTGTGCGGGTTGTTGGTGCCGAATAGGTCTAATAGGTCTTCAGCATCGCTTATCTTGAAGGTAAAAGTCCAATTAAGAGAAACTTGACAATAGGACTGACCACTTGGTCCATAAAGTGACGAATTGTGTGCCCCAAGTGATTGTAATTGGCAACTCTATCAAAATGAACGGCGGGATCATCATGCTATAATGCGGAAAACCTGACCGCAAACTAGTGGTGCACCGTGTTGGAACATTTTTCCCATTCTTCGCATGTAAGAGGCTAAATTGTCCGATCCTACGATCCCTCCTTTTTCCAATGGCAATCCTTGAATGGCATTTTGTCCCCATTTTCTCTACTTCGTCAACATTTCAAGTTCATTTTAACATCCCTCTTAGTTGATAAGTCATTGATAATAGCAAAATCCGTGCTGCTTGGGAATAAAACAAAAACTTATACTTACTAAATATATTATAAAGTCATTTATTTAAAGATTTGCTTCTGTTTCACTTTTCCATCCAATTTTCCTGTATAGTATTTTAGAAGCACCATTTGACTTTATATGTTATTGCAAGTCAGGACTATTTTTATCTTCAATTTCCACGATATATCTTTGTCTTTTTGACATCCCATTTCAATAGTCTAAGAATGATATATTTTTTTCGCACTTTGTGCGGACAAAACAAAATCTGTCCAGAACAAAAAATCCGAAAATAACTTAAAAATCAAGATCCTCTGCTTCGATAAACTTTACGATAAAAGAGACGATTTTAATTTTGAAATTATTAATTTTCTTTACCTGAAAAGTAACATACCAACGTCACCTGCATACGGTGTCCATATTTCACAACTAACTCGATATGGCAGGCCGGCTTGTACAGATGTTTCAGATTTTTTCATCCGACACCGCTTTCTCTGTAACCGACTTTTAGACCAAGGTTATAAGAAAAAAAAAGTCTCATACGATCTCTTAAAAAAGTCTTTCTTCGTTAATAGCCACTGATAGAAAAATTCAATATCATGTAAGACGAAATGGTTAGTTCTTGCTTTGATTAGTGTTTGGCTGGTTGATGAACCGAGATGATCACCTTAGCATCCCTGATATGTCATCACAAACCTGTTGTGTTTTGTGTAACTACCGGACCCAAAGATCACAATGGAAGAGGGAAGTTTGGCGCGCCTTAAAACCTGGTTTAACCCACCATTTCTTTTGAAATACCCGTACCAAGTCAGGACCATTGCGGTCTTCAATTTTCCGGTATGTATTCCTTGTTTTGTCTCGTCTTATGGACATTTGATATTGATTCTCCAAGTTCGGTAATTTTGTTATTACCTTTATTCAATTTAATGCAGCTATAGTTCCTAAGTAAGCGCGGAATCTGTTTTAAAAGTTGTATGTAAGAAGGCTAACCCTAAAGTTCTTGGACAAATAAATAAATTAAAAAAAAACAAAAAACAATAAAACACTAAGGATTAACATTTTACATAATCCACAGGGACTTGCTCCCCTCTATCAATAGTGTGTTAGAGTCAATGTGCGATACGAAAAAAAAACACAAGGGAGATACTACTTTCACCACCTCCGGGGATCCCTTTTCTCCAATTCGATTTTCTTTAAATAAATCATTGATCTCATACCTTTTCCTATACAATTCGTTTCACGGATGATTTACCTTTACAAAACACCCAAATATATCCTCATTCATTGCATTTCTGCCTCAAAATCGAGCTTTGTTCGGACAATTTTGTAAAATTTGGCAATCGCTTGGACATAAACACAGTGTATAACCGGACAGTAAGCGATCACGGAAGTTGGTCACTGTCCGGTGGTAAAATCCTAGTTGATTTAATAAAAATGTATGATTTTGCCATAAATTTAAGCCCTTATTCAGCCGAAACTAAATTTTAAGAAAAATTGAAGCGTACAACTAGTTTACATTGTTATTTATCACTATTTAAATTATCAATATATAATGTAGATCATTTTAATTTTCGAAAAAAGTGGTTTAATCATTGATATTTTTGACATTGGAAACTCATTGCAGTGAAAGAAACAACAAATTATTAGTGAACCACTTACATTGAAATAATGCATTGCATCTCCATTTAAAGCTGTTTAAATAGGAAATCCTTTGGTGTCAAATTATTTCACGAAAATGGTTTGGATTGTTTATAATAATCGGATTTGTAAGAGCACTGCCCACTCCGTCTCTGTCCGACTAATTGCCACTGTACACAATCATTAATTGTTAGAAAGTTATATCTATCTGTCCGATTAATTGTTGGGTTGAATGTAGCAATAACAAGACAAATATCCTTACAGCCCCGGTATACAGCTTGAGCAAAATGATTTAAAAAAAAACCTGGAACAAATATAAAAGGTACGGTAGCAGCTTATCCAAACAAAGTATTGCAATAAAATTGCATGAGGATTGAGATTTACTACAAAAGAACTATTTTTGTAATTTCTCTTAAGTTCAAGCAACTTATCGAATATAAACATGTGATCATTCATCTAAGCTTTGAATTTGTATAAAGTAATTGGAATTTTTGGAAGAATAAAGAAGGAATATGTCCATAGGACACGGATGCCCCCGCTAGGCCCCAAACAGGAAGTTGATGTCTGGCAGACCTGAAAGTTGCTTAGGACATAAAGTTTGTGATACTGAAACATCCTACTTAGTTTCAAATCATTCTGCGAAAAGCTTGACAGAAATTTTTAAAGTCATGTGCACATATTTTCACACCAGCCTAAGAGTCCAAAACAAGAAGTAGATGTCTTACAGGTCTCAAAATCGCTGAGGAGGTACAGTTTGTCATATTAAACCATCCTACCAAGTTTCAAATCATTCTCATGTACGATTCCTGAGAAAGCTTGACGAAAATTCTTCACATTTGCCTAAGTCCCAAAAAGGAAGTAGATGTCGGTCAGGTATGAAAATCACTTAGGACTTACAGTTTGTCATACTGAACCATCCTACTAAGTTTCAAATCATTCTCATGTACGGTTCTTGAGAAAAGCTTGACGGAAATTCGTACGGACGGACGTACGGACATGAGTAAAACTTAATGCCCCCGACATGTCGTCGCGGGGGCATAAAAAGGATTATACATGTAGGTAAAATTTCAGATTTGGAAAGTTGGCCTTTCTCTTAAAATCTAGCTGACTTTTCAAACTTTGCAAATGAAAATATTTATCTAAGGTTTTATATACATGTATATGCCGCATTTTCGTTACAAATAGTTATGATCGACAATCTGTTACTACAGAATGAAACTTTAACAAGACCAATCGATGTCTGGCCCTGCGTCGCACTGAAAATGTTGAACCCTGTACGTTCTAGGCCAAATATGGACAGTCAATATTTTTTTTACACTGCATCCTATGGTGGACTTACAAAGTATTTTTGTCACATGCCACCCATTATCAAAATAATAAGACAAAAAATAGTTTCTATTTTTCCCCTTTTGTCCCCTTTATTGCTTAACAGAAAAGGTGAGTCAAGAAAAAAATGTATCCTCCATTTTATATCCCATATATGACAAAAATTAACGTGTAAAAAGAAATCTAAATCGGAACATAGATAAAAAGCTGCATTTTTGCCCCTTTTGGGCCCCTCGTTCCTAAACAAACAAGAAAAGGACACCCAAAATCAGCCGCACCCTTCCTTTTATTGTAAGTATTAAACATTACTGTAAAGTTTCATAGCATTTGATGTACCGTACTAAAAGTTAATTTGGAAACAAATAAAATAGTCGCTTTTTTTACCCTTTTTACCTTTATTTCTAAACGAAAAAAGAGAGGACACTCAAAATCAACCATGCCTTTCCTTTTATGGTTAGTAACATTACTGTAAAGTTTCATAGCATTTGGTCAATCAGAACAAAAGTTATGGTGGAAACATATAAAAAAAGTAGCTTTTTTACTCCCTTTATGGCCCCTAATTTCTAAAAGAAAAAGATGGGACACCCAAAATCAGCCCCACCCTTCCTTTAACAGTAAGAAACATTACTGTAAAGTTTCATAGCATATGGTCAATTAGAACTATAGTAATTGTGGAAACAAATTAAAAAATCACTTTTTGGCCCTTTTTTGGCCCCTAAATTCTCAACGAAATTATAGAATGACCCCAAAAGGTGAGGTGCACATTTTCAATATATCTGTAATCACTGTGTTGCAATTTCCAAAAATATCTAGCGTTTCGTTTTTGAAATTCAGATTACACAAGACAGGCACCCCATAGTGCGACGGACGGACGGACGGACGGATGGACGGACGGAGTGACCCGACTACTAGACTTGCTTTCGCCTTCGGCGACGCAGGTAAAATTGCTCAAATCAGATGAACTTCAGGTGGCCACACCACTTCAAGTGTGCTGCTCCATGCAAATATATACTAGTATTTGGCTGAAATCTAAGAGGAATTTAGATTTAGTCAGCACTGATTGATTAACATGGGCATTGCAATATTCATCTATCTAAGTCTTTTAATATTGAGATATGAAGGCATCCAACTAAAACCTAGTGTATACGACCTAAGCATCAACTTAACATGAATCCAAGGACAAAGTCAAATGGTGAAGGTGTTCTCTTTACAGACACATAACGAATTACACAACGCGGTCAGTTTTAATGGTTTTTGGAATGGAGTAGACTAACGCATGCTAGGTCGATATCGTAAGAGCCTAGAACATTGCTGGATTGGCTTCCCTGTTCGAACGTTTTAAAGTTTAAAGTACTTTACTTCCAATATTTATGGTTTGTCTATCTTTCAATTTGTTTATTTAAACATTGCTGGCGAGCGATTACTCGTTGAACTATGCATATTTACAGCGTTGCCAAATTTCCGGCTTTTATGCCACTCTGCTTTGATATTTTTCTTGTTGTTAGACGTTTAGAACACAACAAATCTATGAGTTATCCGTTTCATGAGTTTTTAAAGTTTAAAATTGTCTTAACTCTAAAGTTCCCCCTATCCCAAACATAGTTTGATCTTTAAAAAATCATATTTTTGGTAACACTCTTCGTATTGTGTTTGGAATTTTTAAATTTTTTTGGTAGAGCTCTGTTACAACGCGTCACAGAGCTCCCCTGCTGAGTCTTGAATAGACGAAACGCGCGTAAGACATAGGAAAATTTAGTGTCTGGAACTTTGTTGTAATTTTTATTTTTAATGGACTATGTGAATACAATAGAAAATAATGAGATGTGGAATAAGTGTACGCGACACAACCCACAATTTAACGGCAATTTACAAAAACCACAATGGACAACCGCCAGCAGCCTTCAACGAGGCCATTTGGCACTGCTCGCGGTTCTGCAATTGGCCCATGGTCTAAATAAATTTGATATAATTCAAATCAAGCCCTGAAATAGTCACAGATAGACCCCCTTCTTAAACAAGGAACAGAAAACATCAAAAATACAAGTACAAACGAAAGCTTTGTCAAAGATTCCTGGCTTAGGACAGGCACATGTAATATGTGGCGGGGTTAAACTAGTTTTTTTGGGCACAACCTTCCCCCTATCAATATTCTAAGACAAAGCACAAAAACTTAACACAATAAAAATCAAATCGATCAAAGTCCAATTCCACTAGAGAGAACATAAGACAAAAAACAAGAACAAACAAAAGGACGGTAAAGGAACTCTCTATCGAACACTCACTGTTACTGACAGCTAGCTGAGAAGCATCAATCGGCTGATGTAAAAAAATCAACTAACCAGCAATGATTAACGCATATTAAGGCAGTCCAATAAATTTACGGTGTACGATTTTTAATTGAAGAAAACAGGAAATAAATACTGTCATCTGATTTCCAGCATTAACCATAGCCAGCATAGTTCCGTTTATAAGGGATTCGAGGCTGTTAATAAACCTTTCGTGATAATCTGCAATCACAGTCGCTGTCGCTAAGGCTTACCAAATTTCTTAATCCAAATTAAATCATTGTTCAGCTTTTTATTATTATGATTATTAATATGAATCAAAGTACCGTTGGTACTGACAACTCGGAAGTCAGAATGTTTTTTTTTATAATGGAACTTTATATCCAATGGATGAAGAATGTTTGTCACCATATAACATGGTTTAACCCACCAGTTTTTCTTTAAATGACTCAACTAGGCAGCGTACCATATTTCATATCTTGAAAATATTTTAAGGATTTCTTGTAGCATGTCTTTGAGTTGCATAAATTTGTTTATTTCTGCTGGGTATTCTGTTGCAAATAAATGCGACACATTTTAGTTTCTATTGAATGCTGATTTCAAGGATGGAGATTTCGTTAATCTGGTGTTTGATAAAACAGTTCCTGTTTTGTGGGGCTTTGTCTTATGTTGCAAATTTGATCTATATTTTTTTTTATACTTAATTTTGGAAAGCATTTCCTGTTTTGTGTATTTGGACAAGGCTGTATATTTATGATATAACCCTTGTGTGCAGTTCATATTATGGTATTGGAGTAAAAAAATAGCTTTATAATTATGTACTCTGGTAAATAAATGATTTGTTGCAACAGATACAACTATAAGTGTTATACTTCTTCAATTCCAAGTTCTATGGAATTCTGTTTTGTTGATCTTGGTATTTTGGTAAATTTAATTGTGTCCCAAATTTGTGGCTAATGAATACACGGTAATTTATGCACGATTTCATATGATGAACTTCTTGCATACCAAGTTTCGTTAAATTTTGTTCAGATGTTTAAGGGTTGTGTTGACTAACTTGACTAACAGATGGGGACAGCCTTATCACCATTTGTACATGTATATCAGGATTTCAGTTTAATGGGTAATTATTCACACTATAATTTGCAGATGGAATCCTGGTAGAAAGCACAACATATGATGTACTTTTTTAGAAATATCCGTTTACTTGTTCATAAACTATTATCAGGGTTTTCAACATAAATATTGGGTCAATAGTCCGACAAAACTTTGCTTTTCTAGATTTTTTGGTAACATGCATATCTATATATGGTGTAGTTCTAGCAAACCATGTTTTGTTTGTGTTCAGTAGTATAAGTGGAGTTCATTTATAGCTTTAAATTATATGTTTAATTTTCAATATTGTCTAAACCCCTAGATTCTTCTTACCCCAGACATTGTTAGATAAATTAAGTAATAATTTTCTTCCCCTGTTTGGTATTTTTGGTTTTATTGTTTTATGCTCATCATAATTATATTATGTTTGGCATTTTCAATTTTTTTGGTAGAGCGCCTCTAATGAGTCTTGGTGCGTCAGGCGGAGCAATATTTATTGTCTGGAACTTTGTCATTTTTATTATAACAAAGTGATGTGTAGGACTGATTGATGGACCAGAGACATAAAGCTCTGCAACTTTTTTGTGTGGGAAATAGATAATTACTTTTGTAGAATAACTAACATTTTACAGACATAATATTCTTATAGCAGCAATTATGTTTGAAAATCTGCATTTTCTATTGAACACATACTTGGTATTTTGGACAATATTTTTAGACATTAATACCATTTCAATGGAAGCATGTTTATTATTGTTCAATAATTAGTTAAAGTAATCTTTGTAACATTACATAGCAATCATCATATCAATATTACATATTGATTCACTAAAATGCATCAAAAATGTCACCAACATGTTATATGTACAAAGAAAATGGGTACAATGATAAAAATAACCCTATATTGGACTTATATGACAGACATAATATTCTTATAGCAGCAATTATGTTTGAAAATCTGCATTTTCTATTGAACACATACTTGGTATTTTGGACAATATTTTTAGACATTAATACCATTTCAATGGAAGCATGTTTATTATTGTTCAATAATTAGTTAAAGTAATCTTTGTAACATTACATAGCAATCATCATATCAATATTACATATTGATTCACTAAAATGCATCAAAAATGTCACCAACATGTTATATGTACAAAGAATATGGGTACAATGATAAAAATAACCCTATACGTCAATTTCGGGTTATTGCGGAATGGCTGGGGAATCCGGAAAAGGTTCTTTTATTATATATTTTTCTAGGCATGACGACTTCCGGTGCAATTAAGAGCAATAGATCAAAATAAATATTGCTTGTTGTTTATTAAAGACAGAATCTTCAATTTTGACAATATTTCTTTGCACGTAAGAATATTTCTTCATTCAATTGAAGTATTTACCTTTCATAGAGATGTTATTGTTTTGATGATCTCACAATCACTTTTGAATAAGTCTACATGGCAGCAAACCAGTTTGACTCACAAACTGGTAAAGTCACGTGATAATTTCTGTGTAATTGAGGGATTTTTCCGGAAAAGCAATGAACTCGAAAATGACGTATTGGACTTATATGTAAATATTATTTAACCCAATGTTTTGTTTTTAATAAACAATTTAAATGATAGGGGGCATAACCTGCCTCTAAATAATCTTAATTGGTCAAATGTCATTTCATTGACAAGGTTACATTCATAATTGAAACTTATAACATACATATATATTGAAATACATGTAGACAATCTTTAACATGTCAAATAGTATAATCATTGCTTATGATATTTGTCAGTCAATCTATTTACATTGGATAACTTGTAATACATATCTATTGTAAACAGCTGAGGAATAAGATGCTTGTACTATGATGAATTGAAAGGATAATTAATAAAATACTTTGTTACAGTGAATTGAGTAAATATGCATGCCACAAAATCTTATTAAATACATGAAATAAAAAAAAAACTTATGGAGCATTTACAGCTTTCAACTTTTGTTAGTCTTTTATCATTTTTTTATAGACTTCATTTGGCAAATAAATTGGAACTATGTGATTTTATTCTTTGTTGCACTTGAGCTGTTACACATGGTATGTTGCATTGACACTTGCATGCGTTTTCTTTTTCTTTGTGTGTCTCATCTTCGCTAGCCAAGGGTTACGATCGGCTATCTCTCATCTTCACCCTTGGCAGATATAGAAGGATTTTTGTGGTCAAACATTCTCTCATCTGATTGTATGCAGTGAAAGTTGCCTGCATCCAATCAAATTGCACTATTTCCATTTTTAAACAATCTGTTAACAAATATGTGGGTTTACAAAGGTGATATTAAAATAATTATTATTATTGCAAAAAAATATTAGCAGTTTTGATCAAATCTTACCAAAATTTCCTTTATTTTATATTTAGATAAATGTTTGTCGTTAATAGAATGAAATATCTCCTATTTTTGCAACTTTCTGGATGAAAATATTTTTTTAAACTTGGAATAGATATTGCTTCAAGGGAGATAATTAAAACGTTGAGATTACAAAAACCTTCTAGATCTTCCAAGGGTGAAGATGAGAGGTAGCGGATCGTAACCCTTGGCTAGCGAAGATGTATGTGTCTAGTCAACTATTATACTTGTATGTCCAATATGGGTCCAGACAAAGCTTTCTTCATTAATGTATTGTTCTGCTCTGTATTTGCCTTGATGTTAATGAAGATATGATGTTGTGTGGATCCATCATCAATAGAAAATATATAGAGTAACAAACAAAAAAAGTTCTTATATCACATTTATTTTTTAATATTTCACTTGATATTAAATTCACCACTGAACTCATTCTTTTACACAACATATTAATTCATGATTTTTACTCTTTTTCACATCATCCTAGGATGTTTATATATTTTGTAGCTGCTCAAAACACATTTTCATAATTTCTATAGACTTTTGGACTCCTTAGTTAGAAGAATAAAGCTCTCTGTAAAGGTAAATACTATTTTGATGCTAGATATATCCAGTTTCAGTGAGAATTATATATGCACAGTCAGCATTTATCCATATCTTGAAATTGCAGATGCTGATGACTTTTATCAACTTTTAGCTTTATATGGCTCTTTGTCTGAAAGAAAAAAAAACATTTATACTTAACTTGCTAATACACACACATATTAAACATACAATGTAGGACACAATTCACAAATAAATCCACATTTAAATTGATATTTTGCAAATAAATAATGTTATAAAAATAAACATCAGCTTACAATAATGTATTTTTATCAACAATAATGATCAATAATAGTCTTGCAATTTCATATGTCCTAAAGTTGCAGCAATTCCACTATAATATTATCAATCAATCAATCAGTTTATTGGATATATAAAGCTCATGAATTAACAATGCAATGTAATCCCCAAAAGACATATATTTATATGTAAGACATAAGTATAAACATGATAAAATGTAAATAAGATGAAATAAAACATTTTTGCCCCAATATTTCAAGTTATAATATTGCAACATTTTAGAATACAAGGAAAACTGAAGTTTCTTTGCTTTTTTTGTAAGATCAAAGATATTTGATGATAGATTTCCATTGCTTCCAATTGCAAGTTATTACAATTTCTAAACACAGTTTCCTATCAACCAGAAGGTTCATGCAATAAACATGAAACCAAGAAAATGTAAAATCAAAACAAATATAAGGTGACATGTGACCAAATTGGCCATGCTGTTCTTTGAAGATATATCACATTAATCATTGTTAATATTTGTTTAATTGTTTTAAGTAATGATTACCTAACTATTTAGTAGGTCAGAAAATATTGTCAGATAATTGCTTTAATTTCTTTAAGTCATATACACATGTACATTGTCATTAAAAATCTAAAAGGTCTTCAGGAGGGGGGGGGTAGCTTTCCATAAAATGGTGAACAGGGATGTGCCAAATAGTAGGCCATGCCCATAAAAATAACTTTTTTATAATTGGTCCAATTTCAAAATATTTTTTCATTGGATACCTTATGAAAATCCCTGCCCTTTTTGCAATCTGATTAACAATATTTCTTACAGTTTGTTTTTTTTTTAAATTAGGGGTCAAAGGGCAAAAAATGTAAATTGATATATGTATATAAATAAGGCTTTTTGTATGAGATGTTGATGTCAATATACATGTATATGTTTCAAAATGCATTTGAAAGTCCACCACCGGATGTAAATGTCAAAAAGCTTTGTAAGTCCACCATGGGCTTCATGTGACCAAAGCAATAGACTATCCATATTGGGCCTCCAGCCTACAGGGTTCAACTTGTATCGGTCGTATCATGCTGCGCTCGGCGTAGCTTTTTATTCTATGAGGGCAAACATATCGAAATATTGTATATGATGACAGCTGTACAGAACCTCAGGACCTGTCCTGCAAAAATCTGTTCAGTCCTGCAAGATTTGGTGTGTCTGACAGAATTACTGGCTGATCAGACCGTAATTTTGTATGAACTATCCTGGTATCTCGTTATATCATGGTACGTAGCTACGTAGAAACAGTGATGTCACAGTTGAATATTTGGTTTTGAAATGAAAGTAAATACCACGATAACACAGAACCCATGATATAATGAGAACGGAGTATATTAGTAAATTGCAGACAAAAAAAATGCTTGGGTCAGACACAATTTTCAGATTCACCGGACCGAATGTCCGCTTTTAAAATTTTTTGATATGTCTGCACTCTTGAGTGAAGACAACAACCGAGCAGCAACATAACCTTATGTAAGCAATTTTTGATTTAAAATAAATTAGATTCATATTAGACTCTAATATATTTTTACTAAACAGGTGGCAGTGTTTTACATTCTATAATGAAAGAACCTAAGTGAGCACGCTCACATACCCCACGCGTGCCGCTAATGGACTATCAATGTTATCCTTGAGGAATCAGTATCAAGCTACAGGAATCAATAATATTGAATGATTGTAAAAGTAAATGTGCAATTATTTGAATATCATAACAAAGTTATGTCAAATTTCTTAGTCCAAAGGGCCATAACTCCGACAAAAATTTGGGGATAAAAAATTCCTTGTAATATGCACAATTACATATCGTGTACTTCTTGCATACTAAGTTTCGTTAAATTCTGTTCAGTAGTTTAAGAGGAGTTGCGATCACAATCTGTAATAATGATTTTCTGCAAATTTCTAAGTCCAAAGGGCCATAACTCCCACAAAAATTTGCGAATCAAAATTCCCGGTAACATGCACAACTACATATGGTGTTCTTCTTGCATACCAAGTTTCGTTAAATTCTGTTCAGTAGTTTAAGAGGAGTTGCGATTACAAACTGTAACCATGATTTTCTGCAAATTTCTAAGTCTAAAGGGCCACTTCTCCCACAAAAATTTGCTAATCAAAAATTCCCTGTCATATGCACAACTACATATGGTGTTCTTCTTGCATACCGAGTTTCGTTAAATTCTGTTCAGTAGTTTAAGAGGAGTTGCGATTACAAACTTTGATCACAGATGGACGGACGGACGGACCAGTCAAAAACATTATACCATTCGCAACTTCGTTGCGTGGGGTATAATAAATACATGTACACAGAGTTCAGCATTGACCTGTAGTAACATATCTATTATTTGTTGTACATGTAGAGGAAAAGAACATAATTGATTGAAGAAAAGAACATAATTGATCATGTTGATAGATTACACATAAAATACAATAGACAACATGGTGATACAATCAATGTACATGTACAATGTACTAGATGTTAATGTATGTAATCGTTAATTAAACAAAACTCTTTTAAATAACATAAATGCAAGACTTACTTGTCACGTCAATTTTTACTTCCGCAAGCCTTGATACATCACAGAACCATACGAGATCATTGGGAGCGAGTTTTTCAATAATAGAATCACTATTTCCCTCTGTCGCTATGTTGGCCGCTTACGTCTTTAGAAGCCATCGCTTCCCTCTGTCGAGACTCCTGGGCATGCATACAAACCGAGATTGTCAGGTTTGAATTCAGTTTCTATAGTTGTTATGTCGATATTTTTTTTGGTATCAGTCTCAGATAGATTGTTAAAATCAGGCTGCCGTCGCCGCTTACGACTTTACAAAGCAATCGCATTTTCTCGTCTGGTCCTATATTTTATTTCTACGAGAGTTAGCGACGTGACAACGAGTTGTAACAGTTTGCCGCGCTTCTTCCTTTCATCTTTTCTCCGACAAGACTTCCGAGTAAAAATGGATTTACCAACAGTTGGCAGCTCCATTACGTCCATGATCTAGATCTAAATTGTTTGCACATCTTAACGGGACTTTTACTGTTTTGAGCACGCTGTTCGTTAATGAATACAAGTAAATGAACATTGAATGACTCAAATATCTCAGTACACTGGCTGTCCAATGTGATAAGAAAATTTGTTTCATAAGATTCCAGTCAATGGAAAGCTCCTTATGAACCATTTTGACATTTGCATTAATAAGTCATACACAATGCAAGTGACATGCAAAAAGTAGGCCCAAGGATTTAAATGTACTCATATCTGTTAATCGCCCTTTCTTTTATCATCTTGTTGAATGGATTTCTATTTTGTTATGAACACTGCTTCATTTATTTTTTTCGAATCCAACAGTAGAGACTATTTTGAGCTCCCACATTTATTCTGTACAATAAATAAATAAACCAAACACACAACGAAATAGATTATCATAAAAATATGATAATATATTCATAAGCCTTTGAATAAGCACCTGTAGAATATAAAAAAGGAATGGGGAATACGTCATGTAATTTGAAATTATAACTTTTTTATTCAAACCCTGAGGATTCAAAACAGGCAATTAATCGGACACCCACAAAAAATAAACGACCAATTAATCGGACAGTAAACGATTATGCCATAACTACAAAACTTGATGTTTTAAACAAAATTGTTTATTTTATCTTAACTATCATTGACAATGTAGAGAGTCTATCAACTGCCCTTTGAGATAATAATAAAAATATTAATCAAATCATTGCAGTTTGTGTGTAAATTCCAAATATGTGCTAAGCGGTGAAGGAAAAAATGTTCAAACACTGATGATCAATTGAAATTTTTTAACATTTTGAATTGTCAAGAATACAAAAAGAAACGTTAAAAAGTTCCATAAATGAGCAAGGTATAAACTCAACTTACCTTTGTTCCTAATCAATATTATAGAGTGTTCATACACACTAAAAACCACAAAAAATTTGGAGAAAAATAACATACAACTAGGATTTATCCACCGGACAGTGATCAACTTCCGTGATCGCGTACTGTCCGGTTATACACTGTGATAAAAAAGAAAGTAAATTTGTAGACATTCTCGGGACTATACCAATAAATTCGGATTTCTCTCGAGTTTCGAGACTTTTCCTTGACGTAATGCTTTTCATGTTCAAGCGATTGCCATTTTTTTGTTTTTGTTTAAATTGTCCGAACACAGCTCGGTTTTGAGGCCGAAATGCAATAAATGAAGATATATTTGGGTGTTTTGGAAAGGAAAATCATCCATGAAACGAATTGTATAGGAAAAGGTATGAGATCAATGATTTATTTAAAGAAAATCAAATTGAAGAAAAGGGTGGTGGTGGTGCTTGTGTTTTTTCGTACCGCACATTGACTCTTAACAAAATATTGATAGAGGGGAGCAAGTCCCTGTGCATAATCATCTTTAGCATTGTTTTTGTCTTTCGTTTTTGTTTGTTTGTTTTTTTTTTTTTTTTGGTTTTTTTTTGCAAATTCCTGGTTGTCGACATAAATAGTGCTCTGCTTCTAATAATTTGACTCGCTGAATGGTCATGATGGTGGTCCGAAGCGATGTAACATTTTCTCATAAAATATTCAGAACCATTTTGCTTTGCTAACTTAATAATACAATAATTTTTTACCATGGTATTTATTCTGCACATTCCAAATGGAATAAGAGGTATAGGTTTTGTATATGTATTGAAATAACCTTTATTCAAAATTGGCATCGAGTTGGGTGTGCATATAGCAAGCAAGAGCTGCAAATCTTCCGGAGCACTGAGCTGTTCTACCAAGTTTCAAATCATTCTTAGGTACGGTTTTTTGAGAAAAGCTTGACGGAAATTCGTACGGACGGACGGACATTAGTAAAACTTAATGCCCCTCTCCCCGATATGTAGTCGTGGGATTATAAAAATGATGTGGTCAGAATACAGAGGTCTTTCTGAAAGCTTTGTCGGAGGGATGACGGAAAATTACTCGGTAAGTCATTGAATGTGTGTATCCTATGGAGTATAATCCGTTCAAAAATTTTCATCAGACATGATAATAGGCAGGTCGGTAACTATCTTGAGCAGATTTAAGTTTATCTCAGTCTTTCAAAATAGGGACTATATGATCTGTCTTTTCTACGATCAATCAAAACATAATTTCTATAGAGTTAACATTCTACTATTTAGGACCACCAAATATACAAAAGTCCGTTCCGTATGAATTCTCGCCCGCAAGATTTTCTACGTGTTTATAATTTATTAACAGCAATAATATCATCTTTAATTGGTCCACTAGGTAAGAAATATGAATAGAAAATCTCATATTCTGATCTGCATTGTTCGTACTCTCTATTAACATTTTATTGTTGGCGTAAACAGTTTATCAAAATAATTTGCAACCCATCACATACAATCTGTGGTGTGGTATGGATTTGCTCGTCATGGTCTATCTCGGTGCACACACACTTTAGTTCTCGTGGGTTTATGTTTCTTGATAATCTTCCAAAAGAGTTTTATACCACACTATCCGTCATTGTTCAAATCTAGGTTAGTTACGGAAATGTACTATTTTCATATAAGGATTGCGCATATCTAATATAACGTTTGGCCTTTCTTTTTTATAGTTATAAATACCTTACCATCACAAATTTAGATAACAGGTACTAGCAGCTTCATTGAACTGGAAACCAGACAAAAAACTGATGACCTCTAGCTGACCGGAAGTAACCCGACACTGACCTCTCAACTTCATCTTTATTCCGGTTTCCGTTCTTGCAGCACGTGAACCACGAACAGAAAAAAATATTTTCGAAACTATAGACAAATTTAAAATATATCCATAAGTATTTGGTGTTATATTAAGTGTATTATATACAGGTAATATAATTAGACTATTTGTATCATGGAAAGTCAATTGTTAGAAGAGACTTTTGAAGACCAAGGTTTAAATGGTGAGTTGTTGGGTGAACTCCCTTGTACTACAAACTTAGATTTGGTATGGGGCCCAAGTAATACCCCTAGTCTGAGTTTAGGGGCCTTTACAAGTCAGGAGTCTCACATAGATGTTACTCCTGTGTCTAGCCAGTCTTTTTCTGCACCGAGATTGCCCACTCACCAGAGTATTAGACCCCGCATTACTTATGCATTGGGTAGACCAGTTGAAACCACCGCGGTTTCATCTTGTACTGGAGTAAGAAGTTCTTCGTTTGTCAGGTCACCTTATCCCTATCACGACCCTTACTCCATGCCTCCTTTTTGGCCTAGTATGATGCCTCCTCCTAGTCAACCTACTCCTTTGGATAAGTCTTTAGCTGACTCCATTAAGCAGCTCACCACCAGTGTCTCAACCTTTCAAGCTACCATGAGGTCTGAGATGAAGAGTGTCAACGATCGACTTCAGTTAGTCGAGGATCGTGCTGTGTCCAGTACAGGTAGGTTGACAGAGGTTCAAGCTAGTTTATCTGATACTCATAGGAGCGGGGAGGTAGATGAAGATCTATTTTCCTTAGCTCCTAGGAGTCAGGAAGGTAATTTTTCTGAGGATGATCATATGGAACCCACTTCTCCCTGTGCTTCTCCAGGTCGTTCAGGGCCCCATTCTTCCAATTCATCCTTTGTTCCACCAGGTAATGAGTCAGAAAGGGGAGAGGATGTAGATCCTTCTCCTTCTTTGTCTGACATGCACCACTTGAGGTCTAGAGTTTATGCTTTGAGACGTGAAGTGTCTGGCACTGCTCTTGCTTATCCTCCTCGTCGTACTCAGGCTCCGTTTGAGTTTATGGCTTGTTCAGGTTTAGTGAAGGATTGCTCGAAGGGGTATAAATCCTTTCCTGAGTCAGGTCATACTAAGGCAGCTATTGATAAGGTAAATGAGAAAATTGTTAGTTTTCATTCTACCCAGTCTCCATCTGCCAAGTTTATTGGTTTTGGTCCTGGTTCTTTGTGCCCTTCTTCTTCCTTTAAATTCAAGGATTTTGAAATCCATGATTCTTCTCTGGGTAAAGGCTATCCTACTTGTGACAAGTCGTATGCCTCAGTGATGGGTACTAAGTTTACCGAGGGTCTTAATTTGAACCAGTCCATGTGGTCTAAGTCTGAAGCTTACTTGAGGTATTCTAGCGATGCTTTGGGTACAGCTGAGCACTTTTTGGCTGCTGCTGGTGTTCTGTTGAAAGATAAAGGGAAGAATTCGATGAACTGAAATCTGTTTTACTCCAAGTGGACAAGAATTTAGGTCTTGTCCAGAGATTGATTCATGGCACCTTGGCTAATTTTACTTTATCCAAGCGACAAGAGATGCTGGATAAGACCGCTTTATCAGAGCCTGTCAAGGAGTCTCTTTTGTTCTCTCCCCTGGTTAAGGAAAGGCTCTTTAGTTACTCGCTACCTAAACTTCAAGAGGAAGTTAACAAGGCACCTCAGAATGTTAAGGTCAACGTAGTTGTTTCAGGTGATCAGAGGAAAGTTTCTACTACCCCTTCCTCTTTTTCTACTACCCAGCCTTCTTCTTCTGGTCCTAAGAGAGGTTCCTTTTCTGGCCAGAAGCGCCGCTCAGGTGGTTTCAGACAGAATGCTCCTTCTTCCTTCAAAAAATCTAAGGTGGAGAAGGGCTTCAAGTCTAGTAAGTGATGTGTTGCTCCCCCTGTCAGTACCTCAATCCCTAGGCTTAGAGGGAAGTTCTTAGCACCTCTTCCTCAAGTGCCAGTAGGGGGAAGGTTGTCCCATTTCATCGATCAGTGGAAGTTGATCACTTCAGACAAATGGGTTCTCTCAGTACTACAGGGGGGTCTAGAGTTCAGGAGGTACCCCCTCTGTCTTCTGTTCCTCTCAATCTTTCAATGACCAGGGATCAACACAAGAATCTTCTTTTGGAGGAGGAAATCCTTCTACTCTTCCAAAAGGGGGCCATAGAGGAAATAAAGGTAATAACAAAACTACCGAACTTGAATGATCAATCTCATAGTCCAGAGAAAATGACAAAAACGAATCAGTCACACCGGAGAACTGGTGGATCGCAATGGTCCTGACTTGGTACAGGCATTTCAAACGAAATGGTGGGTTAAACCAGGTTTTATGGCGCCAAACCTCCCTCTTCCATTGCGATCTTAGGATCCGGTAATGACCATAGAACACAACATAGTTGTGAGACACAATAGGGATATTGAGGTGATCATCTCAGTACAGCACACCAGTCAAACACTAATTAAAACAATTAACTATCATATCTTTTAACTCAATTTTGAACTTTTCTACTAGTGGCTGATAACGAAGAAAGAATTTTTTTAGTGATCGTATGAGACGTATTTTCTTATAGCCCTGCTTCAAAAGTCGGTCACGAAGAAACCGGTGTCTGATCAAAAAATCTGTGAAATGTGTGCAAGCTCTGGCATATCGAATAAGTTGAGAAATATAAACACCGTATGCAGGAGAAGTAGGTATATTGCTCTGTAGATTAGGAAAATTAATAATTTGAAAATTAAAATCGTCTCGTTTATCGTAAATTTTTGTACTGAGATGACCACCTGGGTCAAATTCGAGGTGCAAATCCAAGAAGGACGTGAAGCAATTAGATTCGGTGGTCTCTTTTATCTCCAATTCCGGAGGATATATTGAAGGAATCCAACTACCAAATGAAGTGTTATTGATAGAAAGGACATCGTCAATATATCTAAATGTAAGATTAAATGACCTTGCCTCTTTCATCTTCTTGTTCTTTACGAGTCCCTGAAGAAATTCAGTCTCGTAAGAGTATAAAAACAAATCGGCGAGGAGAGGAGCACAGTTTGTGCCCATTGGAATGCCGATTTGTTGTTGAAAAATCTCTCCTCCGAAGGTGACAAATATGTTGTCAATGAGGAAATCAAGCATACTGCAAACTTGTTCCAGTGTGTAACAAATTTTATCTTTGAAAGATGTTTTGGAAAAGAATGTAGAATTATAACCCAAAACAACAAAATTCCTTGAGTTTGAAAAGGCTTTTTCGAGAAGTTTTTTCAGGCGACATTTTAGTTTTTCGTGTGGCAAGGTAGTGTATAAAGTTGAAAAATCGAACGTTTTCAAAGAGTGAACCTCAGAAAATGATCTAGATTTAAAATGATCTAACAAATCTTTTGAGTTTTTCAAAATCCACATATGGTTAATTCCACTACGATTATAAATAGTGTCGCAGTATGCTTGTTGGCCTTCTTTGACAGCAGACAAGATTTTAGTTAAATGAACGGACAGCTCTGTAGTTGAACATGATGAAGATCCAGCTATATACCTTTCTTTGTACGGATTTTTGTGAAGTTTAGGTATCCAGTACAAATATGGTAACTCTTTACGTTCCTCTTTCATTGGAATATTGAAAGAGGACATAAAAGAGCTATGGTTGGCTATGATTTCATCTTTGTTAAATGTAGTCCGTGTGTATGTGGCACTAGCGGAAGTATTACCATCAATGCCTAGTTCTTTTATTAGACAATTGTAATAATGTGCTTTACATATAAAAACTACATTATTGGAAGCCTTGTCTGCTGGCGTGACAACATACCTGTCATGTAAGGAAGAGAGACAATTGAGAGCTTCACGATCTCTAAATACAGAAGAAGGCCGGGGGTTCACACATTTGCGAAGTTTGTCTATTCGGCTTCGTACAAGAGATCGGATAGTCCTTACCCAGTCCGACAGTGATTCAAGCTCTGGTTCTTGGTCCTTTTCCCTCTTTATCCAGGCTCTAGCATAGTCCTCCACAGCGTCCATGATGATTTTAAAGTTATGATTCCAATTTATACGTTGTGGTTCCCTGAATTTAGGTCCATGGGAAATCACATTACGTAATAAATCATTTTCAATTATCTTAAGATCACCCGTGATGACATGACCAGATGGACCATAGACAAAGGGAGAAGCATAGCAATCACATGTCAGAGGGGACTTTAGATATTCTTCAATGTTTAGGTCCTGCAATGCCTTTTTGTGGTTGAAAATTTTACTACTTATGGTTTTAGTGTAGCGGTAGGAAACAATTGGTGTTGACTGATTTTTGAAATATTGAGGAATTTGAGATGTAACTTCCTTACGATTTAAAATATTGCTAATGTTTATAGCATCTATCCCTTTGTTCTTAAATGGAATATGGAGAAATTTCCTATCCTCAGTAGTAAGAGGCTCACTTCTTACAGGCTTAAAAAGACGGAAAAGAGCAACGTCGCAAATAATGCTAGTAAGCCTGTAAGAAGGAGTAAATGGATCTGTACCTGCTTTTTCTAACCCAAGATCACGTAGGTCTTTAAGTTTCGTGACTCGTAGTGAATAGAGAATGGTACGAACATGATGGACTCCCAATGGTTGTTGTAGACTTGTAACCAGATCATCAAACGTGTCTGAAAGAGATATGGTGTCAGTTTGACTGGCATCAGATCTTGGTTTGTATCGTTTGTGACCATGACTACGTTTGTGTCTACCATTAGGGTCAAACAGTTTCATAACATTCACCTCACTACATTGAGGGCTAGAAAGATTTCCTACTCCTTTGATGTTATCATTACATCCATAAGGCATTGCAGTACCTAAAGTTTTTATCCAGTGAAGCTCTCGTTTTTTACGGTGAGGTGTACTAAGATTTGGACTGTTGGTGTCATGGTAAATCTTTTCGATAAACCGGACTTTCATGTTTAAACATTGGTCATGGTTAGGTTGATTAAAGTGGTTATACAAAACCCGATAATCAGAATTTTTGGTGTCATACCTATGACCATTCATGCGAGAACGCAATGAATTTTTGGTTTCACCGACATACAACAGTCCACATAAAGTACACTCAATTCCGTAAATGACATTTCCGGTAGAACAGTCCAGAGGGTCGTGAGAAAGGGTTTGGTAAACTTTACCGTTTAAGTTACTGGTAAATTCAGGAGAAATAATTAGCATATCACAGGTCTTGCAAGTTGATTTTTTGCCGGTTTTAGATCTGCATGTCGAAATAGTAGGAATAGGGGATGATTTTAGAACGTCATTGAGTTTAATAGAACATGGTTTGATAATTTGAAATGAATCTGATGTTTTGAAATAATAGTTACCCTCTGGCTGAACAAAAGTCAAATTGGTGGTATCCTTAAGGATATTCATAGGAACAACAACTTCATTTGCTACCTTGTTCCTAGAGGTAGCAAAAGAGGACCTTGGTAATCCGGGAGACGTCCTAGCCGGCATCGAGTTCTGAATTTTGTAATTTTTCATGATTGCTAAAAAAGCTACCAAGTTGCAATGCCCTCGGGGAATTTTCACTCCACCGGCAGCGACATTGGCTTGGTTGTAGTAAATAAAGGTAATAACAAAACTACCGAACTTGAATGATCAATCTCATAGTCCAGAGAAAATGACAAAAACGAATCAGTCACACCGGAGAACTGGTGGATCGCAATGGTCCTGACTTGGTACAGGCATTTCAAACGAAATGGTGGGTTAAACCAGGTTTTATGGCGCCAAACCTCCCTCTTCCATTGCGATCTTAGGATCCGGTAATGACCATAGAACACAACATAGTTGTGAGACACAATAGGGATATTGAGGTGATCATCTCAGTACAGCACACCAGTCAAACACTAATTAAAACAATTAACTATCATATCTTTTAACTCAATTTTGAACTTTTCTACTAGTGGCTGATAACGAAGAAAGAATTTTTTTAGTGATCGTATGAGACGTATTTTCTTATAGCCCGGCTTCAAAAGTCGGTCACGAAGAAACCGGTGTCTGATCAAAAAATCTGTGAAATGTGTGCAAGCTCTGGCATATCGAATAAGTTGAGAAATATAAACACCGTATGCAGGAGAAGTAGGTATATTGCTCTGTAGATTAGGAAAATTAATAATTTGAAAATTAAAATCGTCTCGTTTATCGTAAATTTTTGTACTGAGATGACCACCTGGGTCAAATTCGAGGTGCAAATCCAAGAAGGACGTGAAGCAATTAGATTCGGTGGTCTCTTTAATCTCCAATTCCGGAGGATATATTGAAGGAATCCAACTACCAAATGAAGTGTTATTGATAGAAAGGACATCGTCAATATATATAAATGTAAGATTAAATGACCTTGCCTCTTTCATCTTCTTGTTCTTTACGAGTCCCTGAAGAAATTCAGTCTCGTAAGAGTATAAAAACAAATCGGCGAGGAGAGGAGCACAGTTTGTGCCCATTGGAATGCCGATTTGTTGTTGAAAAATCTCTCCTCCGAAGGTGACAAATATGTTGTCAATGAGGAAATCAAGCATACTGCAAACTTGTTCCAGTGTGTAACAAATTTTATCTTTGAAAAATGTTTTGGAAAAGAATGTAGAATTATAACCCAAAACAACAAAATTCCTTGAGTTTGAAAAGGCTTTTTCGAAAAGTTTTTTCAGGCGACATTTTAGTTTTTCGTGTGGCAAGGTAGTGTATAAAGTTGAAAAATCGAACGTTTTCAAAGAGTGAACCTCAGAAAATGATCTAGATTTAAAATGATCTAACAAATCTTTTGAGTTTTTCAAAATCCACATATGGTTAATTCCACTACGATTATAAATAGTGTCGCAGTATGCTTGTTGGCCTTCTTTGACAGCAGACAAGATTTTAGTTAAATGAACGGACAGCTCTGTAGTTGAACATGATGAAAATCCAGCTATATACCTTTCTTTGTACGGATTTTTGTGAAGTTTAGGTATCCAGTACAAATATGGTAACTCTTTATGTTCCTCTTTCATTGGAATATTGAAAGAGGACATAAAAGAGCTATGGTTGGCTATGATTTCATCTTTGTTAAATGTAGTCCGTGTGTATGTGGCACTAGCGGAAGTATTACCATCAATGCCTAGTTCTTTTATTAGACAATTGTAATAATGTGCTTTACATATAAAAACTACATTATTGGAAGCCTTGTCTGCTGGCGTGACAACATACCTGTCATGTAAGGAAGGAGACAATTGAGAGCTTCACGATCTCTAAATACAGAAGAAGGCCGGGGGTTCACACATTTGCGAAGTTTGTCTATTCGGCTTCGTACAAGAGATCGGATAGTCCTTACCCAGTCCGACAGTGATTCAAGCTCTGGTTCTTGGTCCTTTTCCCTCTTTATCCAGGCTCTAGCATAGTCCTCCACAGCGTCCATGATGATTTTAAAGTTATGATTCCAATTTATACGTTGTGGTTCCCTGAATTTAGGTCCATGGGAAATCACATTACGTAATAAATCATTTTCAATTATCTTAAGATCACCCGTGATGACATGACCAGATGGACCATAGACAAAGGGAGAAGCATAGCAATCACATGTCAGAGGGGACTTTAGATATTCTTCAATGTTTAGGTCCTGCAATGCCTTTTTGTGGTTGAAAATTTTACTACTTATGGTTTTAGTGTAGCGGTAGGAAACAATTGGTGTTGACTGATTTTTGAAATATTGAGGAATTTGAGATGTAACTTCCTTACGATTTAAAATATTGCTAATGTTTATAGCATCTATCCCTTTGTTCTTAAATGGAATATGGAGAAATTTCCTATCCTCAGTAGTAAGAGGCTCACTTCTTACAGGCTTAAAAAGACGGAAAAGAGCAACGTCGCAAATAATGCTAGTAAGCCTGTAAGAAGGAGTA
The DNA here is from genome assembly GCA_963971305.1 of Arcuatula senhousia. NCBI lineage: Eukaryota > Metazoa > Mollusca > Bivalvia > Mytilida > Mytilidae > Arcuatula > Arcuatula senhousia. The sequence goes on along the minus strand of OZ020311.1, from coordinate 31,873,357 downwards.
AATGGATCTGTACCTGCTTTTTCTAACCCAAGATCACGTAGGTCTTTAAGTTTCGTGACTCGTAGTGAATAGAGAATGGTACGAACATGATGGACTCCCAATGGTTGTTGTAGACTTGTAACCAGATCATCAAACGTGTCTGAAAGAGATATGGTGTCAGTTTGACTGGCATCAGATCTTGGTTTGTATCGTTTGTGACCATGACTACGTTTGTGTCTACCATTAGGGTCAAACAGTTTCATAACATTCACCTCACTACATTGAGGGCTAGAAAGATTTCCTACTCCTTTGATGTTATCATTACATCCATAAGGCATTGCAGTACCTAAAGTTTTTATCCAGTGAAGCTCTCGTTTTTTACGGTGAGGTGTACTAAGATTTGGACTGTTGGTGTCATGGTAAATCTTTTCGATAAACCGGACTTTCATGTTTAAACATTGGTCATGGTTAGGTTGATTAAAGTGGTTATACAAAACCCGATAATCAGAATTTTTGGTGTCATACCTATGACCATTCATGCGAGAACGCAATGAATTTTTGGTTTCACCGACATACAACAGTCCACATAAAGTACACTCAATTCCGTAAATGACATTTCCGGTAGAACAGTCCAGAGGGTCGTGAGAAAGGGTTTGGTAAACTTTACCGTTTAAGTTACTGGTAAATTCAGGAGAAATAATTAGCATATCACAGGTCTTGCAAGTTGATTTTTTGCCGGTTTTAGATCTGCATGTCGAAATAGTAGGAATAGGGGATGATTTTAGAACGTCATTGAGTTTAATAGAACATGGTTTGATAATTTGAAATGAATCTGATGTTTTGAAATAATAGTTACCCTCTGGCTGAACAAAAGTCAAATTGGTGGTATCCTTAAGGATATTCATAGGAACAACAACTTCATTTGCTACCTTGTTCCTAGAGGTAGCAAAAGAGGACCTTGGTAATCCGGGAGACGTCCTAGCCGGCATCGAGTTCTGAATTTTGTAATTTTTCATGATTGCTAAAAAAGCTACCAAGTTGCAATGCCCTCGGGGAATTTTCACTCCACCGGCAGCGACATTGGCTTGGTTGTAGTAAATAAAGGTAATAACAAAACTACCGAACTTGAATGATCAATCTCATAGTCCAGAGAAAATGACAAAAACGAATCAGTCACACCGGAGAACTGGTGGATCGCAATGGTCCTGACTTGGTACAGGCATTTCAAACGAAATGGTGGGTTAAACCAGGTTTTATGGCGCCAAACCTCCCTCTTCCATTGCGATCTTAGGATCCGGTAATGACCATAGAACACAACATAGTTGTGAGACACAATAGGGATATTGAGGTGATCATCTCAGTACAGCACACCAGTCAAACACTAATTAAAACAATTAACTATCATATCTTTTAACTCAATTTTGAACTTTTCTACTAGTGGCTGATAACGAAGAAAGAATTTTTTAGTGATCGTATGAGACGTATTTTCTTATAGCCCTGCTTCAAAAGTCGGTCACGAAGAAACCGGTGTCTGATCAAAAAATCTGTGAAATGTGTGCAAGCTCTGGCATATCGAATAAGTTGAGAAATATAAACACCGTATGCAGGAGAAGTAGGTATATTGCTCTGTAGATTAGGAAAATTAATAATTTGAAAATTAAAATCGTCTCGTTTATCGTAAATTTTTGTACTGAGATGACCACCTGGGTCAAATTCGAGGTGCAAATCCAAGAAGGACGTGAAGCAATTAGATTCGGTGGTCTCTTTAATCTCCAATTCCGGAGGATATATTGAAGGAATCCAACTACCAAATGAAGTGTTATTGATAGAAAGGACATCGTCAATATATCTAAATGTAAGATTAAATGACCTTGCCTCTTTCATCTTCTTGTTCTTTACGAGTCCCTGAAGAAATTCAGTCTCGTAAGAGTATAAAAACAAATCGGCGAGGAGAGGAGCACAGTTTGTGCCCATTGGAATGCCGATTTGTTGTTGAAAAATCTCTCCTCCGAAGGTGACAAATATGTTGTCAATGAGGAAATCAAGCATACTGCAAACTTGTTCCAGTGTGTAACAAATTTTATCTTTGAAAGATGTTTTGGAAAAGAATGTAGAATTATAACCCAAAACAACAAAATTCCTTGAGTTTGAAAAGGCTTTTTCGAGAAGTTTTTTCAGGCGACATTTTAGTTTTTCGTGTGGCAAGGTAGTGTATAAAGTTGAAAAATCGAACGTTTTCAAAGAGTGAACCTCAGAAAATGATCTAGATTTAAAATGATCTAACAAATCTTTTGAGTTTTTCAAAATCCACATATGGTTAATTCCACTACGATTATAAATAGTGTCGCAGTATGCTTGTTGGCCTTCTTTGACAGCAGACAAGATTTTAGTTAAATGAACGGACAGCTCTGTAGTTGAACATGATGAAGATCCAGCTATATACCTTTCTTTGTACGGATTTTTGTGAAGTTTAGGTATCCAGTACAAATATGGTAACTCTTTATGTTCCTCTTTCATTGGAATATTGAAAGAGGACATAAAAGAGCTATGGTTGGCTATGATTTCATCTTTGTTAAATGTAGTCCGTGTGTATGTGGCACTAGCGGAAGTATTACCATCAATGCCTAGTTCTTTTATTAGACAATTGTAATAATGTGCTTTACATATAAAAACTACATTATTGGAAGCCTTGTCTGCTGGCGTGACAACATACCTGTCATGTAAGGAAGAGAGACAATTGAGAGCTTCACGATCTCTAAATACAGAAGAAGGCCGGGGGTTCACACATTTGCGAAGTTTGTCTATTCGGCTTCGTACAAGAGATCGGATAGTCCTTACCCAGTCCGACAGTGATTCAAGCTCTGGTTCTTGGTCCTTTCCCCTCTTTATCCAGGCTCTAGCATAGTCCTCCACAGCGTCCATGATGATTTTAAAGTTATGATTCCAATTTATACGTTGTGGTTCCCTGAATTTAGGTCCATGGGAAATCACATTACGTAATAAATCATTTTCAATTATCTTAAGATCACCCGTGATGACATGACCAGATGGACCATAGACAAAGGGAGAAGCATAGCAATCACATGTCAGAGGGGACTTTAGATATTCTTCAATGTTTAGGTCCTGCAATGCCTTTTTGTGGTTGAAAATTTTACTACTTATGGTTTTAGTGTAGCGGTAGGAAACAATTGGTGTTGACTGATTTTTGAAATATTGAGGAATTTGAGATGTAACTTCCTTACGATTTAAAATATTGCTAATGTTTATAGCATCTATCCCTTTGTTCTTAAATGGAATATGGAGAAATTTCCTATCCTCAGTAGTAAGAGGCTCACTTCTTACAGGCTTAAAAAGACGGAAAAGAGCAACGTCGCAAATAATGCTAGTAAGCCTGTAAGAAGGAGTAAATGGATCTGTACCTGCTTTTTCTAACCCAAGATCACGTAGGTCTTTAAGTTTCGTGACTCGTAGTGAATAGAGAATGGTACGAACATGATGGACTCCCAATGGTTGTTGTAGACTTGTAACCAGATCATCAAACGTGTCTGAAAGAGATATGGTGTCAGTTTGACTGGCATCAGATCTTGGTTTGTATCGTTTGTGACCATGACTACGTTTGTGTCTACCATTAGGGTCAAACAGTTTCATAACATTCACCTCACTACATTGAGGGCTAGAAAGATTTCCTACTCCTTTGATGTTATCATTACATCCATAAGGCATTGCAGTACCTAAAGTTTTTATCCAGTGAAGCTCTCGTTTTTTACGGTGAGGTGTACTAAGATTTGGACTGTTGGTGTCATGGTAAATCTTTTCGATAAACCGGACTTTCATGTTTAAACATTGGTCATGGTTAGGTTGATTAAAGTGGTTATACAAAACCCGATAATCAGAATTTTTGGTGTCATACCTATGACCATTCATGCGAGAACGCAATGAATTTTTGGTTTCACCGACATACAACAGTCCACATAAAGTACACTTAATTCCGTAAATGACATTTCCGGTAGAACAGTCCAGAGGGTCGTGAGAAAGGGTTTGGTAAACTTTACCGTTTAAGTTACTGGTAAATTCAGGAGAAATAATTAGCATATCACAGGTCTTGCAAGTTGATTTTTTGCCGGTTTTAGATCTGCATGTCGAAATAGTAGGAATAGGGGATGATTTTAGAACGTCATTGAGTTTAATAGAACATGGTTTGATAATTTGAAATGAATCTGATGTTTTGAAATAATAGTTACCCTCTGGCTGAACAAAAGTCAAAGTGAGTCTTCCTTGTTCTCCAGGTTTCTACTCTCGTCTCTTCCTCGTTCCGAAGCGGAACGGAAAGATGACACCTGTCATAGACCTGTCTGTACTAAACAGACATCTGGTTGTTCCCCATTTCAAGATGGAAGCAAACAGATCTATCAGGCAGACCATTCTTCCAGGGATGTGGTCGACATCCTTGGATCTGACCGATGCCTACTTCCATATTCCAATTGCTCCATCTTTCAGGAAATACCTTCGATTTTTCTGGAAAGGGAAGGTGTATGCCTTAAAAGCAATGCCCATTGGTCTGTCAACAGCGCCTCTAGTTTTTACCAGGGTTTTCCAAGCTGTTGTCTCTCATCTTCACAGTCAGTCTATTCTGATCCATTCTTATCTGGACGATTCTCTTCTGAAGAACAGCTCGTCTTGTCATCTGGAAGTCCACACTCGGTCCACTATTCTCTTGATCCTCAAGCTGGGGTTTCTCATCTCTTGGAAGAAATCGGAGATTATCCCCAGTCAGAGTTTCATCTATTTGGGGGAGCATTACAGGACAGATTTGGGTTTAGTTTTTCCTCCAGAGGAGAAAGTACAGTCTCTTCTGGATCGGATCAACTCTTTCTATCTAGTTCCCTCTGTTCCAGCTCGTCAATTCCTTCAGTTGATAGGATTCTTGATCTCCCTAATGGATGTGGTACCTTTAGGTCGACTTCATCTTCGTCCTTTCCAATGGTATCTCAAGGAATTTTGGCATCCAGCCTCTCAACTCTGGGATGCTCCTATTCCAGTTCTTCCAAGACTATTCCCTCACTTTCTTTGGTGGTCTCAGAGGGCCAACCTGTTGAGAGGTCAACCTCTAGTCTTACCAAGTCCCTCTCTAACTCTGTACACAGATGCTTCTATGACAGGGTGGGGAGGCTTTCTAGAGGGAAAGACAGTGTCGGGTCAGTGGAGTGCCTCAAATCTCCAGGATCATATCAATGTCTTGGAGATGAAAGCAGTTCTCTTGTCCGTGAGTCATTTTCTAGATTTGATTCAAGGGCAAAGTCTCCTGATTGCTTCGGACAACACTACAGTAGTGGCGTATCTCCAGAATCAGGGGGGGGCTCACTCCCATTCTCTGTATCTTCTGGCCACAGAGATCCTTCTTCTTTGCGACAGTCAGAACATTCTAGTTTCAGTGAGACATGTCCAAGGGGATCAGAATATTCTTGCAGATGCACTCTCTCGCCACCTTTCACCAGTAAACACGGAGTGGGAGTTGCATCCAACTGTGTTTCAATCTTTAGTTCTGTTGTGGGATCGCCCTCATGTGGACTTGTTTGCCACCAGTTTAAATCACAAACTGGAGACTTATGTTTCTCCAGTTCCAGATCATAGGGCCTAGGCAGTAGATGCTTTGAGCATTTCTTGGAAGGGAATGTTCAATTACATCTTCCCCCCATTTCGTCTCATATCTCAGATTCTTCAGAAAATTCGTCTAGATTGTTGCACGACCATTCTTATAGCTCCGGCTTGGCCGAGACAGTCTTGGTTTCCAGAACTCCTTCTTCTGTCATGTGCCAATCCTCCTCTGCTGCTATCAGGAGATCCATTAGTAAGAAGGGATTTTCTTATTAAGCAACCACTCGCATCTCTAAGTCAGTCAGACAATCTACAGGACTTGTCTATGATTCCAAGTGGTCAATCTTCTCCTCTTGGTGTGTGTCAAAACAGATTGACCCACTCCAAGTTTCTGCACAACAATTAGCTGATTTCTTTGTTTTTCTCTTTGAGGAGAAAGGGTACTCCCCCTCCACCATTAGGGGGTATAGGTCAGCTATAGCTCGCACTATACATCTTGCAGGAGGGTCAGATTTTGGTCAAGATGAGTTTCTTTCTCTGCTTCTTCGGAATTCAGAGGCGTCTTGTTCCTTCATGGGATTTAGGCCTAGTTCTAAAAGCCTTACAACTTACTCCTTATATCCCTTCTGAGAGTATTTCTTTGAAATTTCTCACTTACAAGTGTTGTTTTCTTCTAGCTTTAGCTTCAGGTCGTTGAAGAAGTGAGCTTCATGCTCTCTTTTTTCAGACGCTTGTCTCCGATTTTCAGCAGATAGATCCTCTGTAACTCTTTTGACTGATCCTGCTTTTCTCGCTAAGAACCAGCTTTGTGATAAAGGCTCTGGTCTTATTGTTGTGCCAGCTCTTCCAGATAAGTTCTCTCACAGTCTGTGTCCTGTCCGTATTCTGGAGGCCTATTTAAGGAGGACTTCCAGCTTAAGACCACAAGGCTCTTCTCGCTTGTTTGTTCCAATTAAGAAGGGTCAGAAAGACATTTCTGCTTAATCCATTTCTAATTGGATTTGTAATACTGTTGTTCAAGCCTATAAATCAGTTGCAATTTCTTTACCCAAAGATTCTGTTAAGGCTCATGAAGTTAGGGCTATTGCCTCTTCCTGGAGCATTTTCAATTCTGCCTCACTCTCAGAGATTCTGTCAGCAGGTTTCTGGAGGTCTGAAAATGCTTTCTTTTATCATTACCTGCGTTCCATGGATCATCATTCTGATAACCTCTATGCCTTGGGACCTCTAGTTTCTGCTCAAAAGGTTATTTTTCCTCCTGTGGTTTCTCATTAGACTATAGGGGGATTCCGCGCTTCGTCGCATTCTGTTATCTAAATTTGTGATGGTAAGGTATTTATTACTATAAAAATATAAATTTTAGAATTAAATTTAAGTTTTGTTATATAAATACTTACCATCACAAATCTGAGGTCCCTCCCCCCTCCCCTTCATCCCCCTTTTTAGTCTGGCCTGTGCTGGATTGGAAAAGATGAAGTTGAGAGGTCAGTGTCGGGTTACTTCCGGTCAGCTAGAGGTCATCAGTTTTTTGTCTGGTTTCCGGTTCAATGAAGCTGCTAGTACCTGTTATCTAAATTTGTGATGGCAAGTATTTATATAACAAAACTTAAATTTAATTCTAAAATAAACCTAGACAAGCCAAAGGCATAAATCAGTTACCTTAAATCATAATATAAAATCATGCCTCACTCTTATACATACACAAAGAATACAGAGGACTTTAAGAAAAAACAGGAAACAAGCATTGAAACCATGGCAATATTTGAAGTTAAAGTAGAGAGAAGGATTGATTTTCTTTTATTCGTATAGGAAACTTGTTTTGTTCTAGGCTCCTTAAAAACTCATTGTGTGGCTTGAGTACTTGACAAGTTCTTATTTTAAGAAAAAAATCTATGTTTACAGACAAAACCATATAAAACATTTTTTGTTGTTGTTTTAGTTTTGATTTTCCTTACATCATTTGAATATTAATGTCACACAAAGTATCTAATGATCTTAAGATCACTTACTTTATCGTAAAAGTCTACTACAGAGCGCTCAGAAACACGACATCTGGTTAGACCGCTTTGTCTGAAAAGCGACTGGGATAATGTGGCTAGTGTGGTTTAATTGGGCAGCCCTGTCATCATGAATGCTGGGGCCGTCAGGCTATAATGCGAAAACCTGACCGCAAGCCATAATGGCGCACCCTGTTTGGATAATTAGTCACGTTCCTTGCACTTGAAGTATGATTGCTGGTAAATTTTTCAGATTTCTGTCAGATTTTTGGAATCCTCTTCTGTATTCTATATATATTAAAATAGGGCTATGTAATCCGAAATTTTTTTTTTATCATAAGTTTCATTGAGTCATTAAAAGCTACTTAACAAAGTTTTATAAATCCATTTTCATTTTTTTCATAGGTTTTTACATTAAAACAGGTCTAATGCTAAACCTATGAAAAAGTCAGAGCAAGCCTTTTCCCGCCAAATTTTGAACGCTTATAATCCCGAAAACGAGTTAAGCAACTTATAATTTTCAAAGCTTAATGTGTACCTTTACCTATTGTCTATTCATCATATATATCAATTTAGATACCTTGTTATTTTCAAACTAACCAGCGAACATCCTTAAAAGACCCTGCTGCAGGTCTCGTAAGAGTAGGACCCGAAGGATCTCCACACAGGAGAGGCAGAATTGCACGTTCCTGTCCATCACTCCCTTTTCTTCTGGCAGTCAAAATTCTCCTACCCAATTGGGCTCGTGTTCCTCTTTCCTTCACTTCATCATCATTTCATGCTAATTGTATCACCCACGTTCTTCATGTTAATCCCGCGGATATAGAACTGCTTGGGAGTAAAGCAATAACTAACTAACTTACTACATGTAACTCATCATATCGTGATGTCCAAAATATATCGTTGTAAAGATTCCTGGTCACTGATAATGGTGTCGGTTGTTGATCTGAGGTATATAGTCAGTAAT